>WOVY01006945.1:0-73942 GCA_013436015.1 Rhipicephalus annulatus
CGGCAGCTGGCGCGCTTTCGCATTTTATCGCGGCAAAATCAAGATGCTCTCCGGTACAAACACCCACCACAGAGCAGTAATATACGAACCCGGAGACCTAGTCTGGGTTTGGACTCCTATACGTCAACGTGGACGCTCAGAAAAATTGTTATGTCGGTACTTCGGACCCTACCGAATTCTTCATCGCCTCGGCGAAGTGAACTACGAAGTTGTCCCAGCAGACACGCCGCACCGTTCTCGCAGACCCCGCTCCTCGGATGTGGTTCACGTCTCCAGGATGAAGCCGTACTATTCTCGTTGACTGCAAGACAAGAACTTTGTGATGTGGCAATATCCTTCAAGACAATTGCACATTACTTTCTTGCCTGTTTATTTTTCATCTCGTTCTTTTTCTTTTCAATGGACACAGACATTTCTTACTACCTTTCGTTGTTTTTCGGAGCCATGGCATTCATTCGATGCTTCTTCTTCTTTTTTTTCATTGGGGAGAGGGTAATGCCACGCTGTGTTGGTGGCAGAAGACGAGAGCGAAGAAGTTAATGGCAGCTCTGGCTGAGTAAACAGTCGTCCACTTCGAGTTCCTGTCTATCGTTTCCTCTCGCGACAATAATTTATAGGCTCCCGCCCGCCCAAGTTTAAATGAGATAAGCTCTCGCGGGCTATTTGAAACAACCTTCCATTGGGTATATGTGGTTCACGGATCTTCTTAGATGTTCTTTTTTGCCTGTGCGAAGGAGACAATCTCTTGTTGTTCCGTCTCGCCCAGGGTAGAGTTTTTCGATCCGGCACATTTTCCAAAATATTCTTGGAGCCTTGTCCTCAACCAACACGATGTCATCATGTGAGAGAGGCTTTGCTTGCCGCGTCTTGGCATTGACTGTAGCTCCTATTTCCTTGATGTATTTTCGATGTCATCTTTTCCACCAAGCACGCACGAGTTTGCATCTGCTTCGCCATGCTTCTTTAGTGGCACCGTTGTACAGTCGTGGTGTCCGTCTTGAAGCTGTTGCCATCCGCCTATGATGTCTGCGGCGATAAAGCCATTGGCTTGTCAGGTTCTCCATATACGTAAGTCAATTGTCGATTGTTGAGTGTTCCTTCAACTTCTGCTACAATAGTGCGTAGCTCCTTTAACGAAGCTGTACTTTTCGATATTATTTTTCGCATCGACGTCTTCAGGCTTCTTACGAGGCGCTCGAAAAATCCTCCCCACCACGACGCGCACTCGGCTATTGTTTTCCACTGAATTTGTTGGCCCTGCAGTAATCATTTAGGACCTCGTTTTTAATTGTTTCAAGCATTTTGTTGATTTCCTTTTCAGCTTTTATAAATGCTTTGGCGCTGTCGGAATAGATTATTGCTGGCATTCCCCGTCGAACTGTAAATCGTCGGATTGCTTGTAGAAAACTTGACGTTGACAAATCGTTGGTAACCTCTAAGTGTACTCTTCTCAGTACCGCGCAGGTGAATTTGTCATGATGAGTCATAAGTACTGGGGGATTTATTAAACCACCAGGTAGCTAGCACTAGGACAATGAGTCAGTCGTGGCTGGCTCTCGAGCAGAGAAGAAGAACGCGGTCTTCTTTTTTCCTCCAGATTGATAGCCGCTCTTGCTGTCAACCCCTTACGTGCTGGTGGCATTATCCCCCTTCCGAAAAGAAAAAAAACAAGTACCAAAAAGAGGAAAGGAAAGTACATAGCAGCACCGCGATGCTACTACATAGGCACGTGAAAAAAAATTGGATATTCGGATAAAGCGAAAGTAAAAATTGAAGAGCGTGCCAATATAGGAAACGTCACTGAACGAGAAAGTAAGTTCACGAAATAAACAAAAAACACAAAGAACGCTGTACGATAAAGGAAAAGTTACGATCAGCGCGCAATAAATGGTTTCATGCGCAACACATGAACGACGTCCGGCCTCAGCCGTGTCCTGCTCCGTGCATGGGAGTTGAGTCCGGAACCACTTCGTAGTTCACGTCACTGACGCGGCGTAACACTTTATATGGGCCAAACTACCGGCTCAGCAACTTTTCACTAAGGCCACGGCGGCGGACGGGCGTCCACACCCAAACTTGATCTTCGGGGCTGTAAAACACTTCTCTGTGGCGGGTATTATAGCGTCGTGCGTCTGCCTGCTGTTGCTGGCCGATGTGCAGTCGCGCGAGCTGCCGGGCTTCCTCATCACGCTCTGCGAATTCTTTGGCGTCTGTTGCCAACTCGTCTTCGTCTTGACACGGTAACATTGAGTCTAGCATGGTCTGCACTTCGCGGCCGTAGAGAAGCCGAAATGGCGTGAATCGCGTGGTCTCTTGCACGGTGGTATTATACGCGAAGGTCACGTAAGGTAAGATCCGGTCCCATGTTTTGTGCTGTACGTCGATTTAAACTGAGATCATGTCTGCGAGGATCTTATTCAGTCGTTCGGTAAGTCCGTTGGTTTGCGGTTGGTACGCAGTTGTCCTTCGGTGTCTGGTGTTGCTCAGTTTAAAAACTTCGTCCGTAAGCTGCGCCGTGAATGCCGTCCCTCTGTCCGTTATTATACTGGAAGGAGCACAGTGCCGTAACACGATGTGGCACATGAAAAATTGTGCTACCTCAGAAGCCGTGGCTCGTAGGATCTCCTGGGTTTCAGCGTAGCGTGTCAAATAGTCGGATCACGACGATCACCCATTTGTTGCTGTCTGCTGACATAGAAAATGGCCCGGTATTGTCCATGCCGACTTGGTCGAACGGCGTGCAGGGTGCTTCAATGGGCTGAAGCAAACCAGCTGGCTTAACAGATAGTTGCTTTCGACGCTGACATTCCCGACAGCTCTTGACGTACTTCTATACTCTTGCTGAAAGTCCGGGCCAATAGTACCTCTCGCTCACTCTGGCAAGTGTCCTTGAGTAGCCCAGATGACCGGACGTGGGTTCGTCATGGCAAGCGAAGAGGACGTCGTCTCGCATGTCTCGAGGAACCACCAGGAGGTAAGCACGATTGTTCGAACGAGCGTTCTTCTTGTACAGCACCCCGTCTCGCAGGCAGAACGACGTCAACGAGCGGGATAAATGACGTGGTATGATTGCACCCTGGCCCTCTAAATGATCAATGATTGGACGAATCTCTGCATTATCTCGCTGTCGTTTGCTCAAGTATGATGCACTAACGGCGCCCAGAAAGCCTTCGTCTTCCTCTGCTTCCTGACTGACGACATGAAGGGGTGCGCGTGACAGTGTGTCGGCGTCTTCATGCTTACGGCCAGACTTATGAACGATGGTGACATGAAATTCCTGCAGCCGCAAGCTCCACCGTGCTAGTTGACCTGAACGGTCGCGCAGGCTTGCCAACCAACAGAGCGCGTGATGGTCCGTCACTATCTTGAAGGGACGACCATAAAGGTACGGGCGGAACTTGGTGATTGCCCACACGACTGCGACGCACTCTTTCTCCGTAGCGGAATAATTCGCCTCGGCACGGGATAGAGAGCGGCTGGCGTAGGCTATTACTCTTTCGATGTCCTCTTGACGCTGAACGAGCACTGCGCCGAGCCCAATGTTATAGCGTTGGTGTGGACCTCCGCGTCAGCATCATTGTCGAAATGAGCGAGAAGCGGCGCTGGTTCCATGCGCTGTCACAGCTAATCAAAAGCTGCTTGTTGCTTGTTTTCCCAGACAAACGGCGTGTCGTCCCTTATGAGACGAGTCAGAGGTTTTGCTATCTGTGAAAAGCCATGAATAAATCGGCGATAGTAGGCGCACAAACCAAGGAAGCGCCGGATGGCTTTCTTATCGACCGGAGCTGGTAATTTGGCAACAGCAGCAAGCTTGTCCGGATTGGGACGGATTCCTTCGGCGCTAACTACATGTCCAAAAAATTTTAGTTCTTTATAGCCGAAGTGGCACTTCTGTGGCTTTAGTGTGAGGTCAGCCGATCGGATAGCCTCCAGCACGCTGCGCAGGCGGTGAAGGGGCTCCTCGAACGTGGTAGAGAAGACCACCACATCATCAAGGTAGACAAGACAAGTCTGCCACTTGAGCCCTGTGAAGACAGTGTCCATCATTCGCTGGAAAGTTGCTGGTGCTGAACACAAGCCAAAAGGGAGCACTCGAAATTGGTATAGGCCGTCTGGAGTCACAAAGGCTGTTTTCTCACGGTCTCGCTGATCTACCTCGATTTGCCAATACCCGCTTTTGAGATCGAGAGAAGTGAAATAATGGGCACGACGAAGTCTATCCAGCGAATCGTCGATACGTGGCAGCGGATACACATCCTTTTTCGTCATGTTGTTAAGCTTTCGGTAGTCGACGCAGAAGCGTAGCGACCCGTCCTTCTTTTTGACAAGTACGACTGGAGATGACCACGGGCTCTTAGATGGTTCAATAACACCATCGTCAAGCATCTCGGTGACTTGCGTACGTATCGCTTCACGTTCTTTGGCCGACACGCGGTAGGGGTTCTGGTGTATCGGACGTGCGTCCTCGTACGTGATGATCCTGTGTTGAGTGATTGACGTCTGGAGGATCTTTGAGCAAGTTGCGAAGCAAGACCTGAACTCGAACAAGAGCGCTCGTAGCGCAGTCTGGTTAACGGTGGACCGATCAGGATTGATGTCAATATTACTCATTGACGTGTCGGCGGTATCCACTATTTCCGACGTGAGACAGTTGGTGACGTTTGCTACTTCGTGGGCAAACGCTATCGAAGTGCCACGGAAAAGATGTCGATGCTCGTTGCTAAAGTTGGTTACGAGCAATTAAGATCGGCCATCACGAAGGTGTATTACACTTCTAGCTACACAAATGCCTTGCT
Source organism: Rhipicephalus annulatus (assembly GCA_013436015.1). NCBI lineage: Eukaryota > Metazoa > Arthropoda > Arachnida > Ixodida > Ixodidae > Rhipicephalus > Rhipicephalus annulatus. Next base: position 4,797 of record WOVY01006945.1, read on the forward strand.
GCAGGAGGTGTTCTAAATTTGTCTCAGCCACCACATCGCCATTGCCCAAACCACAGCATGTTACGTCGACTAGAACACTTGTTCGAGGAGGAAGCGTCACACTGTTCAGAAATACGGAGTATGTCGACACGCCTTCCACCATCCTGCACGTTGATTGCTCGCTGGGCTGAGGACGTGACGCGGCGCTCTTGGAGATCAATGATAGCTCCATTTTCTTGTAGAAAATCAGCTCCCAGAATGACGTCACGGGAACATTCGTGTAGAACAAGGCAGCTTGCTACGAACGTGTACCCTTGAATCTGTACTCTAGTTGTGCAGGCACCCAGTGGAGTAACGACGTGGCCACCAGCTGTCCGAATCTGCGAGTTATGCCACGGCGTGATGACTTTCTTCAGCTGCGTTGTCAGTTTCCCGCTCAGTATGGAATAGTCTGCGCCGGTGTCCACTAACGCATTAACTAGACAACCATCAATTGTCACTGCTACGTCGAGTGAAAGTCGGACATCCTTTGCAGCAGTATGTGATGTCGGACCGGTTTCAGTACAGTTTCTGCGTCCATAGGAGGTCTTCAGCGCTTCGACGTTCAGCGACCCCGCCCCCAGAGGTCGCTTGGGCTAGTTTTTCTGGCGGTGGCTGGGAGACCGTGTGGTAGAATACCGCTGGGGCGTTGACAAAAATCGCCTCGGTGATGGCGAGCGCGACTGGCACCCGGCAGATGTTGGTGCATGCTGCTGGGAGAGGTAGTTTTCGATGTCGCGCGGTCTCTGGCCGTAACAGGGTGGCGGTGAGTACGCAGAAAAGCCGCGAAGCCTAAGACGGCGATATGGGCACTGGCGGTACCAGTGATCAGCTTCTCCGCAGTGAAAGCACAGAGGCCGGCGATCAGGTGTGCGCCAAACATCAGACTTTCGAGGAGACGTGCGCCGATCGTCGATGTACTGAACTGGTTGCACTGAACGATGGGCGACAGAAGCACCAGGAACAAAGGCCCACGGTGGTGGCGTGTACGTGCCTAAATAGTACGGTATGTGCTGCTCTGACTGTAGTGAAACAGCAGGAACAGGATGGACGAATAATGGCGGCGATGCAGCAGGACGTTTCAAGGCTTCCGCGTAGGTTGTCTCACGGCGGTATTCAGCAGGAGCTGGCACAGCTGTATCATAAGGCAAGGTGTCCCGGAGGGCGTGGTGCAGCTTATCCTTGATCACAGTTGCAATAGAGTTAACTGTAGGATGAGGTGTTATACCAGCCTTTTGTAACTCTTCACGTACTATATCACGGGTGAGTTCACGTATACAGTCGTTGTTTGTTCTAGTGGCGGTGAAAATGTCGGCAGTAGACATGCCACTGACTTGCCTATAGTATTGGTTGGATCGCTGCTGCAGCATTTTTTCCATTGTCATGGCCTCGTACAAGAACTCCGCGACCGTCTTCGGAGGACTTCGCACGAGGCCGGCAAAAAGCTGGTTCTTGACACCGCGCATCACGTGACGCAACTTCTTGCCCTCCGTCGTTTTTGAATCGGTCCGTCGGAAGCGGCACGTCATGTCTTCGACGAACGTGGTCACAGTTTTGTTTGGCAGCTGGACGCGGGCCAGAATAGCTCTTTTCCTCCAGATTGAGAGCCGCTCTTGCTGTCAACCCACTACGTGCTGGTGGCAATATCAATACATATCGCTTCACAATCTGGTACTTGTCCTTTGCGTACAGAGGTCCTGTAAAGTCAGCTCCCATAACTTTGAATGGCTCTGATTCGGTGACTCTGTCTGCCAGAAGTGGAGGTATGTTTTGAGTCGCCGGTCTGAAGTTATGTTTCTTGCAGACGACACATCTGTTAAAAAACTTTTTACTGCTTGCCTACCCTGCAATATCCAGAACTTAGTTCGAAGTTGCGCTAGCGTCACTTGAACTCCTCCGTGTGATACCATTTCATGCACGTGACGTATTAGCAGTTCGTGAAATGCCCATCTTTCGAATTACTTTAACGTGCTTGTTGAATTCTTGGCTGCCCTACAATCGTCCCTTTTGTCTGAAGATTCCATAGTCATCAAGGTACACTTCTTGTCCATTAATTTTAAATGATTGAGTGTTTGAATAGGCCTCACCCTTTGTTAGTCTTAGTGATATTTAGGTCTGTCTTATCCGGTATTTCTCTGCATTTGTGACCTCTTTTTCTGTCAACGGCCCTTTGTGATTTTCCTTTCTTGTGTTGTCTATGAATCTGAATGCCTTTGCTGTCACTCTTATAGGCCGTCCTTATCATGAATACCTTTCGATTTCCAAGATTGGCTCAGTTTCGGCTCTTCCTATGCAATGGTGACATTGTGTTTTATGCGGGTCTTCCACATCTGTATTTGTGCCAATTAGGCTTACTAAGTTCTTTTCCAGTGATGTTATTCATTCGGGTCCGTTTCATCATAACTTTAACTTTATCAATGCGTTTGCACTTATTCCTCGTGTAAGTAGGTCAGCAGGGTTGTCGTCACTTTGAACGAATGACCAGCTTGCTTGAAGCGTTTTTTCTCTAATTTCTGCGATTCTGTTGGCAGCAAACGAATTCCTTTTGCTTGTTCCCTTGATTCAGTAAAGCACAATGATCGAGTCCGTCCAGCAGTGTATTTCCTGAAATCTTTCATTGACGCGGCCTTTGATGTAGTCGCATAATCTTGATGCTACCACCGCTGCCATCAGTTAAAGTCGCGCCAACGTCAGCTTTTTAATTGGAGCTACATGGCTTTTTGCTGTTACCAGCCTTGATTCTTTTCTTCCATCGTGGTATGCTGCTATGAAGTATGCTGCCACTACGTATGTTAATGGGCTCGCGTCGGCAAATACATGCAGCTTGTATGCTTGTAGTGGTTGATTCTTGCTTGCGTAGCATCGAGAGATTTCTAGAACTCGAAAGTCCTCCGCTTCAGACATAAGGCTCTTTCATTCGTTGCATTCATATTTACAGAGCTGGTGGTCCCACGTCGGGGAATCCAGTTGGTGACCCTTAATGACCAGTGTCTACGTGCTACATGCCCGGCCCATGTCCATTTCCTCTTCTTTATTGCAGCTATAATATCCTTAACTCCCGTTTGTCCCCTAATCCACTCTGCTCTCTTCTTGTCTCTTAAGGTTACACCTACCATTTTTCTTTCCATTGCTCGCTGCGTCGTCCTCAATTTAAGTTGAACCCCCTTTGTGAGTCTCCAGGTTTCTGCTCCGTAGCTGTCGCTCAGTAGCTGTGGAAGCGGGGTAGGGGGAGACAGAAGGTTAGGTGGGCAGATGAGATTAAGAAGTTTGCGGGTATAAATTGGCAACAGCAAGCACAGGACCGGGTTAACTGGTGGAACATGGGAGAGGCCTTTGTCCTGCAGTGGACGTAGACAGGCTGATGATGATGATGATGATGATGATGGTCCCACGTGACGTTTGATTTTCACAGTCTCTGGAGTCCTACTTTCGCGCGTACTGTGAGCGGCGACAACAAACCGAGCGAATCAAATATCTTCGCTGTGGTTTGTAACACGGCCCTTTTTGTCAAGTACGTTGTATCTATTATAAATTCTACTTTTCCATTGGGAAGCAAATCATGTCCTTTGAGTGCTTCCATATCAAGCCCAGAAGCATTGTAAATCCTCTAAATTAAATATTCATCTGATAATCGTTCCTTTTGTGTTCATCTATTATTTTGTTTATTCGCTCTTCATTGGATGTCCATTTTCTCAATTTCATCGCTGCCTCTCTGAACACTTGCTTTGCCTCTTTGTTCAACTTGACTGCTTCATCAAGCATTGCTCCTAGAATGGACATCGTTCACGTATATCGCGTATATCGCGTTCTGCAGTGTCCTTGTCGTATCAGGAAACTGATCTTCAACTTGTTTCAAACGGTGTTTAATTGTAGCTGCCAGTATGAACGTGCTCGGTGTTGTTACAAACGTTACGCTTGTCATGCGCCATGTTTGCACTTCATTCATTAACCTTCCTTCAGCGTCATCCTTCCACCACAGAAATCTCATCGCATCTCTATTCTCTTCGTGTATAGAGATTTGTAGAAATGCATTTTCAACTTTTCCTACCAATGCCACCTTTTATTTTCGGCAATTAATGAGCAGCGATAGCTTGTGCTCAGTCAAATTGGGCCCTGCCTCCAGGTTCTCGTTTAAAGACATGCCTTTTCGAGAATGTAATGAGGCGTCAAACACTACTCGAACCTTTGTTGTGGCTTGGTCCTCTCTAATGATCGCATGATGTGGCATGTAGTAGCAAAGTGCAATTGTCTGTTCTGATGGCTCTTGGACCTCCTCTGTGACTCCTAATGCCATATAGTCTGGTATAGGTTTGTCGTAGCGATACAGCATGTCTTCACGTTTCTGCAGACTTTTAGTCAGTTGCTGTAGTCTTTTTGTCGCATTTCCTTGTTGCTTTCCAAGTTTACGTCCTGTTTTCATGGCAAGCTGACTTGATAGCGACCGTTTGTTGTGCAATCTTGCACACAAATTTTTTGACCACTTCATTTCCTGTGTCATCCAAACTATTTCTCCAGATCTTCTGTAGCTCTTGCTGGAGTTCTGTCTCCACAGCTTCAAATTTTAGAAACATTACTGCTTGATTATGTGTTAGTTTTGTCTAGCTTTGCTCTGACGGCTCTTACAGTACCCATCCCAGTATAGTTTCTAGAGCCATCAGTCTGTCCTCAATTCTTCGAGTTCTACCAGTAAAGAATTTTCAATAATAGTCTGAGTCGATCAGCAGTTCTACTGAATCTGTTACAGTCGTCTCGGTCCTGTGATCAGCCACTTGTATCTTTAGCTGTCTCCTTTTCTCGCTGAGTTTCTGAGTTGGAGTGGGTATACAGATGTGCGAGATAATCACTGTTGTCGTGCTTGCTTCTCGTGATTCTACAGTCACTTGCACCTCTTTCATTAGTTTGATCTTTTCGTCTCCTCTAAATGTACCAATCGTCAGCCTTTCCTGTCGAAACACCTTCGCACTTATTTTTCTCGCTAATCCCGCTTCAATAAACGAACGTTGACTTCCGCTGTTTAATAACAAACGGCAATGTTGGCCACATGTTTCTCCTTCTACGCATGCTACAGCCCTCTGCAAAGGCACAAACTTATGCTTGATATTTTTGGTTGCGTGTAGCGTAGACGTCGTCGTTTCAACTTGCGCTGTTGAGACCAGCTTTGCCTTTGTTTTCTACATCACAGTTCTAGACACTGACTTGGCATGTCGTCCCTTGCATTGCTTGCATTTTACTTGGGCTTTACAAATACGTGCAGTGTGGTTTGGTCTTGTGCATCTGAAGCATGCTCTATTTTCGGTAAGCATAGTTTTCCTTTCATCCATTTGAATGCTCTGACGACAGTTTTCGGTTGCGTTGGTTTTCTGCTTGCAAAATAAACATGTTCTGTGCGCTCAGCTATAGAAGCTAGAAGTTGTGCGTATCTGTCGGCTGTTCTTTTTTTGGTTTTGCAGTTATTCTCTGTTGTTCACGTTGTGCTTATTCACGAAAAGCTGCTTGCTCTCTTAAGAATAACCTAAGTCTGTCCAGCTTTTTCTCGCACGCTTCCTGTTGGGTTTCATTGCTCGCCGTTTTCTGAATATGAGCTGTTTCTGATAGCCTATTTTCACTTGAACTGCACTCATAAATCTGGTGGAATTGCTTTTTTTTTAATACCGGAAGCGCCATCGGCGCATGGCGCTCTGTTTTCCACTTTTAGGGACTTGAGTGCAAATATGTAGGCTATTTAAGTCATCGGTATCTTGAACACACCTCACTTTCTCCAAACTCAATAGCTCATTCATGTGCATTTCAACGGAATGTTCGCGATTGCCGAACGTTTTTTGCAGTATTTTGATTGCGTCATCATAATTTTTCTCTCCCGAGTACTGAAGTCCTTCAATGGCAGCCGCCGCTTTTCCGGTTAACGATGCTAACAAGTATTTGAACTTCTGTCCCTTGCTTATGTTCGGTCTCAGGTGAACTGCCGACTCGTACTGAGCCCAAAAGTGGTTCCACTCTAAAGCTTTTGCCCCAAACTTTATCATTTCAAGCTTTGGTAGCTTAACTAGTTCCGTTGCTTCTTGTACTGTACTTAAGGGCGTCACCGGCTTTGTCCTAGCACTTTAGTCCGATTGTGCAGGCTGTCGAAGTCTGAATTCTATTGCAGATAAGGTGGTCGTTATTTTTATGTCGTACTCTATGACCCTTTCTAATTCAGCTTCGGCATTGTCTTCTGTCAGAAACTTTTCCATGTGCTCGTTCGCGCTCTTGAGACGGTCGCTTATTCCTTTTCCCTGCGTCAGCGTTGTAAGCAGCTGCTCCTGGTTAGCTCCATCATTATTTGCTGTTCAGCTGCGTTAATCAGTCACGTGATCTGGGATCGGAGCGCTTTTCGTTTCTTCGTTATCACTTCTTTGCTCACATTGAGGCGGTTAACAATGACTCCTTGTCAATCGTTCGTTTTGATGCTCGTACGGTCCACCGTAGTCTCGTCGTTCTATCCAGGTCGATCCTCTGCTCCTCCGCCATTTCTTCTCTGCTGCTTCGCGGCAGGTTGACAATTCTTGCCGGCGAGGAGGGTAGTATCCTGGTTCACGGCACCATTATTAAAACGATCGAGACGAGGGGCTGCTTCGAACGAATACGGTTAATTAGAAAAAGTGAAGTAACACGCTCTCGCTCCAGGCAGCAGTCTTCTTTCTTCTACTTCCGGCGTTTGATGATAGTATTTTATATATAGGAACCTCGAAATCTACCCTACAGGTAGCCATTCTCAGAAATTTGTCTAAAGAGAGCCGTTGCCGACAAATTCTTAAAACGTATGCCTTAAGGAACCGAGGAAGTAGTACAGATGTATGAGCTCTTGCGAGTACATTTTTAGATTACTCTAAAGTGCATCGTAATCGACAGTGCATCGTAATCGACGGTGCACCTCCGAGCGAATAAAGCGTCCGCGTTAGATTGAGTCGCTTTTAAGCGTGGAGCACATCAATCTGGAGCAATGAATATTGTACCTTTGAGGCAATTAGGCGAAGCATGTAAGTGACCAAAATGTCATTTTAGAAGTGTAGAACTTTGTCGCTTACGTTTTATGTGAATAATAAGGTAAGATTTCTCTGCAGTGCTTGCTTTGCTCATTGACTGTGAAGTGAACTTTTCCTACTTCTTTTGTTATTGAAGAGAAATACCAGTAGGTGCGCACTGAGAACTGCTACAGAAAATACTATATTTTAAATTCTATCACAAAAATTCAAGATTTTCCTCGATGAGTACTGCGCATCACAAAAAATGCTGATCACCAAGCATTTTTAACAAGTAAAGCACGTGTCAATCGACGCTGGCTTCTTATCATGGGTTATAATCACATATAATACACCAAACATCCACACAGCACATCTATACTTGTACTACCATCCACCCACTTTTCGCACCGCGTTAACCAAACACGTGTTTGGTGGGAGACGCGGTGGGCAAAGTGGGTGGAGACATGTAGCTTTTCACTGAGCACGCCAACTACATCTCCCGGCATCCGCCATCTGTGCGTGTCCACCATCCTCCCAATATGGCAACCGTGTTTCCACCAACCCATCTACCTTCCTAGCAACAACACGCCACTCCAACCAAGTGTCCCACAATGGCCCACCATTATTTTCAGCATGTACGCCACCTTTCCCGTCATACCCAACTTAACTTCAAGAATATCCACCATAAATTTCATAGTGAGCCATGCTCAGATTTTCAATAGATTTTTATTGATGAATCAGCCATTACAATATAGACGCTGACGATACGAGTTTTTTATTTCAAGCAGATTTAGCAGTGATCTAGATAGCCGAGCGAATAATGCACTGTCTTAAGTTAACTGATGGGCCGAACAAAACTTATGAAAACTAAACAAAAACGAAACAAAAGGTATTCATTTGTTTATTTCACTCCCGCCACACACAAGTTCAGTTACCATCATTTCTATTATTAACTCGGAAATTGAAGTTGGTAATTTTTTGGATATTTAGCGTGTATTTTTCACAAAACATGAATAGGGATGATCACGTGAATCGTATTACTACTAAACTACCTCGATTAATCATATTGCTAAGCTATGGCTTGAAGGGTGAACCATTCTGTGGACATAAGACGACGAAGAGGACTGGTTTGCTCGCAATGTGTGCTGCGCTAAACTTTTATCGGTGTAAATACACTGTCAAATAGCCACGTCCCGTCTCATTTTAAGGTAACATATTTGTTGTGGACGTGCTGCTCCTTCCATGTACCCATCACGAAGCTCCGCAACCGCACACCACAGTCTCATTGAAGTAAAAGTCGACAATGTTCCTGTTACTGCCCTTGTTGACACAGGCGCGCACCTATCTGATATGAGTGCACATCTACGCCGCCATTTCAAGAAGATCATGACGCCCTCCCCTACTCGCGCCATACGTGTTGCCGATGGCGGCACTGTAGAAGTCGTCGTAATGTGCACTTCTCGTGTGAACATTGCTGGTCGTCATGCCGTAATCATTTTTGCCGTTCTAGATCGTTGCCCCCATGGCTTCATACTAGGCCTTGATTTCCTTTCGGCACACTCGGCTGTAATTGATTGTTCTTCTGGCACACTAAGCCTTGTCCTTCCCCTGCTCTGTGATGCCTGCGAAAGGCCCGTCAGCCGCTTGGGTGCCACCACTGTTGCTTGCTTGGCGCCTCGAGCTGTGACATACGTCTGTCGGTCATCGACGCCTACAGTTCTAATCCATCCATCCATCCATCCATCCGTCCGTCCGTCCGTCCATCCATCCATCCATCCATCCATCCATCCATCCATCCATCCATCCATCCATCCATCCATCCATCCATCCATCCATCCATCCATCCATCCATCTATTCATCCATCCATCCATCCATCCATCCATCCATCCATTCATTCATTTCTGTTACGTTGATTGTATAAATACCAAATTTGGTATGGCATAAAATAAGTGCATGACTAGCATAAGATGATTATTATGAAAAGTATGCATAAAAGTCATAATTCACAGCTCAAAGTGTTGCTGCTCTTGCGCTGCTTTCGTTTTCATAGCATGTTGAAAAACTAGTATGGTGTGGCACGACTGGAAGTGACCGACTCGAACGTGGAAATTATGACATGCATGGGATGTAAGTCAGTATGGTTGATTGGGCAAGCTGGGTTATGCATGATTGTTTTGAAATGAGCGCACACTACCTAGACGCGGACAGAAAGACAGGTACAAGTGCTTCAAGTAGTGCGCTCTCATTTCAAAACAATCAATCACGTAAGTTATGATTCTTGACTATGCGCCACACTCATGGTGTGCACACTATCGTTTCGCTTGCTTGACGTATTCCAAATTTGGTATAATCCGACATGAATGATTGAGGAAGATATGTGACTGGTGCAAACATGATAATCTTGAGATGAGTATCATGTAACAACATGACTGTATGCCACGCTCATGATGCATTCGCGGCCGTTTCGCTAGTATCACATATACACACTGGTATTACAAGACGTGAATCGAAGACAAATGTATGTGACTTGTGCAAACATGATAATCATGAGGTGCGTGTCATGTAAAAACATGACTACATGCCACGCTAATGATGGTGCTCACGACCGTTTCGCCAGCTTCACATTTTCGAAATTTGGTATTACGTGACGCTAAAGAATGACAAAGGTAAGTGACACGTGCAGACATGACAATCATGATATGCGTGTCAGGTAACAACACGAGTACATGCTGCGCTCATAGTGCGCTCACGGTCATTTCGCTAGCTTCACATATACCAAATTTGGTATTACGTGACGTCAAAGGATAAAGAAGGTATATGACAGGTGCGAACATGATGGTAATTGCATGCGTGTGATGTAACAGCATGACAGCATACTACGCTCATGATGCGCTCGCAGCTATTTCGGTAATATCACATATGCCAATTATGGTATCACGTGACGCGGACGGATGACAAAAGCAATTGACACTCCCAAACATGATAATCATGGCAAGCAAAGTATGTACGGGATATTTCACGTCCGCCTCGTAATGTTGCGTTTATTATAAAGTGAACTATAAACCTTCCTCATTCCTGCTTCGCATATCATTCATTCCCACTGTACGTGGGATATGCTAATTTTTTCTTGCGTATGCTTGCTGAGTCACCATATTCTGAAACGTGACGTTCATCTCACAATAATTATGGTGCTTCAACAAGATAGCGTTAGAGAGCTGGTGTCGCGAAAATTCCACCATCGTCGTTTGCACTGTTGTTTGCGAGCGAAAAAATCATCCGTGAGCGAACAATTCAGGAAAAAGCAAATGAAATAAAAAGCAAAAACTTTGGTTTCATTGAGGATCATACCCGGGCTGTTGACGAGGCAAGAAGGTGTCCTACCACAAAGCCAAGATGTTGCTTTAAACTGCTTGGGAAAAAACATTACGTAAATGTCACGTGGTAGAAGGAGTCTGCCTAACTCAATTGTCCGACAGGGGTCACGATGAAAACGAGCAATTCGTTGATTTGTAGGCGCATTTAGGAGGCCATCAAACTACGTCTATAAAAGCCGGGAGGGTGCAGCCATCGCTGCTAAAACACACAGGAACTTTAAACAGCTCAAAAATTTAACGACTACGTCTATCTACGGAAAACATATCATGCCTTTCCTGATGCGTTGATCAAGCAAACAGCGAACGCTAAAATAAGTGCTGCCCTCTGTGAGGTATAGGGAAACTTTTTATGGCTTCCGAAAGAATGAGCGCGCTGCGTAGATCTTGGAGGCCATACGACTCTTGCTTTAAATCAAAAAAGCTGTATGTACCATTCACGCGCGTGTGTGTCTGTGTGCCATTTGCGAGACATTGTGAAAAAGTTGTCTTGACTGCAGCAGCGCGCCGCTCTAGCAGAAATAAGCGGCCACATTGGACTGTCACTGTATTTCTATAGATACGTCATGCTTGCGCACGCGTGTGTTTGTGAGCGTGTGTGTGAGACAAAACATATTACTAAGTATGCATTTCGCGGTTGAAGGGCGCATGAGGGGCCGGATTTCGGTATCGCTTTCAATTCTTCAACGCGAAGCGTAAGGGTCTCACTATTTTTTATTTGCCGAAAAACTGAGGTACGCTGCGCCTAACGAGAAGAGCGAAAACCTTTATTGCTGTCACATTGCCTCATCGTGAAGCATCGTAGGTAATGTACGCTCGTAAGTACCGCTTTAGGTAGCCATCTCAAAGATTGGTTTTCTATCAGTCAATTACCCTTGAACATCATCAATCTGTATGCAGATATGACTTGCCGAACCAGTCGTCATATCAGCGAGGTGTAGGATGTCTACTTATTACGCGGGCCACGTCACTATAGCTGAGTGCACCATCGGAAAAAATCACTTTCACCATGGCACTTATTTTGTCAATATTAGACCTGACGTGCTCACGCCTGAAGTCAACATTACCTTTTTTTAGCGCGGCACTAGATCAGACGAGACTTTCACAAAAGTTATGGTTTACGAATACTTGATCTCTGGTGACTATTAAAAACGTGTGTATAGGATTTAAGTACACAGAGATCACCGCATTTCCAAAATTATTGTGTTTGCGGCCGCATTAGTTCTGCAATCCTCCGAAGATGGTATGTGATTTCTCATGAGAGAGAAATTCACGTTAGGTCTTCATAGAAACTGTACAATTTGTCGTAATTTAATTGACGTACTTGCTTGGTTAGTTTAAGGCGTATTCGGCTGGCATTTTCGAGCTCTCAGGAGCGCTCTGAAAAGTCGCTGCGCCATTAGTTGGTAGAATTAGAGCTTTCAGACTACCTTCGGTTGGTTCATTCTGAGCGTCAGCCTCTGGCTCAGAGCACTCCCGACCACTCTGACTTCGAAGTGAGAGTGTGGCGCGATCTGACCGGGAGGAAAGATCACGTGACACAAGTCAGCCAATCACGTGGCTGCCGGCAAATTGTCGAGGTGAAGAGCGCGAGCTTGCGTTTCGGAAGGGGGTATCTCTATACAATTTTTGCAAGTGTGTTCGGTGAATTGACATCTAAAAAGCCATAAATTACCATGCCAATAACTAGACGGCTATCTATGGCAAGGAAAACCTCAATGCTGTCGTTACAGCTTCTCGCAGAGCGCCTTGTGATTTGCCTTGGCAGCTCGAACGATGACAATCACCAGATATAGATGCTGAGCTCAGAAGGTTTTCATTACATTCAGGTAAGTCAGAAAGAGAGAAAAGAGTGAGAGAGAATATGAGAAAGGTCAGACATTCCAGAGATGTAAACTGACCGGCACTATATGTTGACGCGGCGCAGCAGTGTTTACCCAGCAGCTTTCCGCGCTGGCTGCACGGTGGCGCTACAGGCGCGCTGTTCTTAGGGCTCCGAGACCACCGATGCAATCGATCGGTGAGCTGCCTCTCGTGCTCTGACTGCGAGTTGCCTCTGCCTTCGGCTACTCAGAGCCAGAAGACGAGAGTGGCCAACCGAATACGCCATTAGACATATTATGTCTTTAGCTAAGAAGGCGTCACATGAAAGCGTGCCCGTAGTACTGCGGTGATACACTGCGAGGCACTGTTCTTGAAAGGCCGTTACTTTTCTTGATTCCACTACAAATGCATTCAATCACTTGTAACATTGCCGATATAATTAGACGTAAACGTTTTTAAGTGTACGGTCATGAATTATATTGAAGATTTTCCAAGTGAGTGAATGCTAGGCTTGGCATAAGTGGCTTTACTGCATAGAGCCAATATGACAGAATGCCAGCTGATAATTGCAACTTGGAACTGAAAATGACATTGAGTATCATGAACTGTTATGATAAACGGTCAACGTGCCTAGAGAGAGCCTAACAATCACCAGACACTGACATATGCTAGGTGTAATTAGGGGCAAAACTCCTTAAGGCTTGTGTCTTGTGTTTCCAGTATGTAGTAGCTATTTTTGGTTTTAGTCCTTGGAATATCCACTGGATGGTGGTAGTTGTATATGATGAATAGATAGTAAAACTATGCGAGATAGCAGTACTTCGAGTGTTTACTAGATACACGGATGGATGTACAGACATGCATACAGACGGACATGCGGACAGACGGACGGATAGCTGGATGAACAGGGACATACATACATACATACAAACATACAAACAAACATACGTACATACATACATACATACATACATACATACACACATGCGGACAAACAGACAGATAGATGGGTGGACGGACAGGCATACAGACAGACTGACATGTGGACAGATGGATGAACCGACAGACAGACAGACCGACAGACGGATGAACAGACAGAAAAACGGACGTGCAGACGCACGTGGATGATACACTTTGTGCCGACAAAAGCCTTCGAAGTTTCTCCCCACTCATCATATTAACGCTATAAATATGTGATTTTTTTCTTCAATTTCGTGCAGCAGAGATAATGCACCACCCGCACGGCGGAAAGAGGGGGCACCACGTGAGTATGAATACTAGTTGGTGTATGTGTGGTTGCCTGTATTACGAAAGGTATAAGGCAAGCCGTCAGCGTCTCGAAGAAGACGAAGAAGTTGTGCCACAGCTGCTCCGCGTGTTCGAACCAGCACGAGAGAAGAAGACGCCTGCAAGAACGACAGCGTCTTTGGATGACAATGCCAGAGCAGGGATAGATAAAATATGTAGGAAACCGAACGCCGTTCGTCTCCGTACAAGTAGTGACCCAAACTTCGACTGGCAACGCTCACCTTTTCGTCATTTCATTAACGCCTTGAGCTTCACAGCCAACACTGCTTCTCATTTCGGTGAACCATGGGCACCACACCCAACAGCGACGCCACATCGAATCACACGGTACCGACCCTGTTGTCGCTACCCTCAGGCTGCCCGAGTTTTCGCAAGCGGACTCTGAACTCTTGTTTCTGAGTATCGAGCCACTCTTTCGATGACACCGGGTAACGTCGCAAACATCGAGGTACGATTACGTTATCAGCACTTTACCACTTGCTGTCATCGCCCCTGTAGGAGACAATATGTGTTCTGCAACTCATGACAACCCCTACGACATTATTAAGGACGAGCTCATACGCCGGACAATTGAGTCAGAACAGCGTAGGCTTCAGCAGCTGCTCACTGCGAAACAAGTCAGGGAACAAACGCATACGGAGCTTCTGCGTTGCATGTGACACCTGATTGGGGACCACTCTACTGCGTTTGACGCATCCATTCTACGCGAACTCTTCTTACAGCGACTGCCGCAGTAGATGCGGGTGAGTTTGGCGCACTGTCTACAGAACCCCTCGACCCACTTGTGCGGATGGCCGACCAGATTATGGATATCGGTGCACCGTCCATACCTGCAATCGAGTGACGACGTAAAACCACCCTCTCTGCACCAGTCCGCGACGACTGCTTGGAGCGCCTTCTTCAAGGTAACGCGGAGCTCAACCGCAAGGTGGTTCAGTTGGCACTTAACTGAGCTCGCTCAAGGTAGACTACCGCCGCAACGCTTCACGACAACGTCGACAGAGCCACGAAAGATCGCCGAGTCTGACTTTAAGCGTCTGCTGGTACCACCACCGATACGGAGCTCGACCTCGTCGGTGCAAACAGCCATGCCAGTTTGTGGGGAAATGCACGGGCCACGCACTGACCGTGGTCTGTGTTTCAGGCCCGACATACAGCTGTCTTTTCCATGGCATGGACCGCGTCACCAAAGTCCACTACCTCATTGACACAGGTGCCAATGTTGTTCCTCCTACGTTGAAGGACCGCCGGTGAAGCGAGTCCTCGCCGCCTGTCACCGCGGTCAATGTTTCGGCTATACGGACCTACGGACACAGTTATGTCACGCTTGACATCAACCTGGGACGCACGTTTCGGTGGATCTTCATAATTACCGACGTGCGTGTACACATCATCAGTGCGGATTTTCTTTGGCCTTTTAAGCTTGTGGTAGACCTACGACATAGCCGTCTATTGCCCTGCCGCGGTGATCTAGCGGCTAAGGTACTTGGCTGCTGACCAGCAGGTCGCGTGATGGAATCCCGGCTGTGGCGGCTGCACTTCCGATGGAGACGGAAATGTTGTAGGCCCATGTGCTCAGGTTTGGGGGCACGTTAAAGAACCCCAGGTGGTCGAAATTTGCGGAGCCCTCCACTACGGCGTCTCTCATAATCATATGGTGGTTTGGGACGTTAAACACCACAAATTAATGAAATCAATCATGAACTAGCCGTCTTGTGGGTTATGAGACCCTTCTCACAGTTCCGGGCATGACATCAACTTTACACCCTTGCGTCTCGTGCAAGCTCATGCCAAAGTCTCCCCGCTGTGGTCTACGCTTCTGCAAGGATTTTGCGACCTCTTTCGGGCTCCATCTCTTGAAGGCTCGATACGCTGAAATGTGACTCGTCGCGTAGTGACAGTAGGAGCGCTGGTGCTCGCACGTGCTCGTCGTCTTGCTACGGACCGCTAGAAAATTGCACATGCTTGAACATGGATACGTCCGCCCTTCTTTCTGTGCTTGGTCGCCAGAACTAGACATGGTTTCTAAGCACTCAGGTGAATGAAGACCTTGCGGTGACTACCGCGCCCTCAACAAAGTGACGATACCGGACCGCGATTTGATACAGCACATTCAGGAATTCACAGCATTCCTGCATGGTTCCACCACATTCAGCAAAACTGATTTAGTAAAGGCATACCACAAAATACCTGTCGACCTTGCCGACTTACAGAAGACTGCCATAATAACACTTTTTGGCATGTTTGAATACGCACGTTTGCCCTTCGGGCAACGAAACGCTGCACAAACCTTTGAACTGTTCGCGGACAAGGTACATCGGGGTTTGAGCTTCTGCTTCGCGTACATCGACGCCATCCTTGTCTTCGGCACCACTGCACAAGATCAAGAACTTCACCTGCGTCAAATTTTCACACGACTCCGCAAATATGAACTTGTCGTCAACGAACCAATGAGCAAGTTTGGCATTTTCTCACTGGACTTCCCGGCCATCACATGCATTCGCGTGGGACCTCTCAACTGGCCGCGCGTGTTGAAGCTATATTACAGTTTCCACGACCAACAAATACGAGGAAACTACGTGAATTTTTTGGGCTTGCCAACTATTACCTGCGGTTTCTTCCTCATTGCGCTGCCATCTTGCAACCACTCCACGCATTTCTATCTGGTCAAACGATGCCCAACGCTTCCATCTTCTTGACGCGCGATGCAGACACAGCTTTCAGTTCCATCAAGGAAGCTCTACCTAACGCAACCATCCTCGCGCATCCAAAGAGCGACGCCATGACGTCACTCACAGTGTACGCCTCCGACGCAGCCATAGGGGGAGTCTTGCAACAGTTGGTCGACCGAGTTTGGCAGCTGGTCGCTTTCTTCTCACGAAAGCACTCACAGACCGATCATCGTTACAGCACATTCGGTCGCGAACTGCTCGCGGCCTATTTGTCTGTCAAGCG
This sequence comes from Rhipicephalus annulatus, assembly GCA_013436015.1. Lineage (NCBI taxonomy): Eukaryota > Metazoa > Arthropoda > Arachnida > Ixodida > Ixodidae > Rhipicephalus > Rhipicephalus annulatus. The sequence continues at coordinate 21,275 of WOVY01006945.1, forward strand.
CTTTCTACACTTCCTAGAAGGTCGGCAGTTTCATATCGTCAGCGATCGCAAGCCGCCTACATGTCATTCGAACGCTACCAACTCTTCCCACACTCCCCATGAGGTCCACCAGCTTGCCTACATATCCGAGTTCACGAGTGATATCCGGCACATAGGCGGCAAAGACAATTTAATTTCTGAGGCATTTTCCCGAATAGATATCAACGCAACCATGGATGAGCGCCCACCAGTCAATTTTCAGGCATGGCTACTGCACAACAGGACGACTGCGAGCTTCAGGTGTTGCGACTCTAGGAGAACTTTCTCAAGCTCGAAGATGCGCAATTTTCAGGCTGCGAGATTCCCCGTTTGCGACGCTACGACCGGTTGTCTTCGCCCCTGCGTTCCAGCACCAATTCGCCGCAGAGTATTCAACGCCCTGCATTTCTTGTCACATCCCGGTATACGCGCGACCCGGCGTCTTATCACAGGGTGATATGTATAGCCTCAGATGAACATCGACGTCTGCCACTGGACACATGCTTGTCTCAAGTTCCAGCTAACCTAAGTCCAGTGCAACATGGTCAGCCCACTCGGTACCTTTACGCCTCTTCACTCGCGGTTCGGTCAGGTGCACCTAGACATCGTTGGCCCTTTGTCTTCATCGTGAAATAGCCGGAAATGCTAACTTGCGTAGACTGTGCGTAGACTGGTCACACGGTCACACTGGGCCGACCAAGTCACACGGTGGCCTGGGGCAATACCCTTCACCGACATCACGGCAGAGTCAGTCACCCGTGGACTCACCACCATGTGGATAAGTCGCTATAGAGTTCTCGAGACCATCACAACGGATCGTGGTCGTCAATTTGACTCCACGCTCTTCCGCAACTTGTCCCGAATGCTTGGTGTCAGCCACATCAGGACGACGGCCTATTTTGGTTGAGCGATTTCACCGCCATCTCAAGGCTTCGCTCATGGCTTCGGGATTGTTGATACCCTACACGGAGCGACTACCACTCGTTATCCTCGCCCTGTGCAGCACGATACGTACGGATGCATCCTGCTCCTCATCTGATCTCGTATTACAAACTACCATAAAGCTTCCTGTATAGTTTTGCGACACGTCACCAGTATCACCATTGCACATAGCTGATGATGCCAGTCGCCTCAGGAACACCATGGGAGAGATGTGTCCCATATTCCTGCACGTCAACACTCAAGCCCAAGTTTCGTCAGTCATGCGCTCCACGATTGCACCCACGTCTTTGTACGACATGAAGCAATCAGACCACCACTCCGACCTCCTTACAACGAACCATTCAATGTCGTCAAGTGTTGCCCGAAGCATTTTGTTCTGTTGCTGAAGGGACGCGAAGACCGTGTCTTTATTGACCGCATAAAACCGGCTTTCCTCGACACTGACGTCGTCCTCGAAGACTACAAGCCATCCACAAAAACCAGATGAACGCGCTTCGCAATACCAGAAACTACACCTGCTCATAAGGATCGCGTCTTTGCGCACGCGCTACCTCGCTAGAGGGGGAGCTCTATGGCAAGCCAGCATGTTCGCTGCTCTGCGTGTTCGAACCAGCACGAGAGAAGCAGACGCCACAAATAGCGACAGCGTTTTTGGACGTCCATTCTAGAGCAGGGATAAAAAAATTAGGTAGGAAGCAAAACGCCCCAAGTCTACCTACACGTGTATGCGTTTTTTGCGATTATAATGTGTATGCCGATGTCCGTTTCGTATATGCCACTTAAGCTTCAAGCAATCGGCGGCACGTTCACTGTTAAATTGTCAACAAAATTCTTTCACTTTTCTAATCTTAGTCCGTCATTCCCACCAATTCAAGAACAAAATGATGGTATCTTCGCCTAGGTCACCTATCAGAAGGACTCTGCTCGCTAACGTGACGCCGCATGCCAGGCACTTCCACAGGATGGGGGTCACCCACTAATCACGCACTCTTCGCTGCAGCAGAAATGAATGCAAAAAATTCAGTGAAAACCATTTAGGTTTCACTGCCAGGGCTTGCAAACGCGTGTGGTGCAATGAGATTGAGCGATGCTCTGGTTTAGGCAATGTATGGTGTTTCCGGAAAAAGTATCCAATCGCTAGTGATTGGTAGATGGGTTTAATATGCGCGACCAGATGTCAACATGGGTTCATAAAATTTGAGGGTGGCAAAGTAATTAAAAACAATAAACATTATTTATGAAACTACATGAAAATCGAAATATTTCTGTGAAAAGAGTTTTATGTTCATGCCGTATACCAATTATTACATCAAAAGGATCAGCCATGTTTTTCCTTCTCGGTAATATCAGTTGTTAGTTGGTAATAAGACTAACGCTCAATCAAAAAGCAGCTGAGAAACGTTACCATTAATGTCAATTCCTCAGAAGGGAAATACAAAGCAAGTACAACGATCTGTAGTACTTATGTGAGCAACGGAGTGCATGACGAGAACATATATCTCTTGAGCATGGTAGCTGCTTCAAGCTGTGCGACCATGTTCATTATTCTTTTTGGCATGACTGCCTGCTCACCTTATTATGCTTACTGGAAATTCAGAAGCTTGTTGTACCAGGGCCCATAGCGTCGATGTGAGCCGAGCGACTCTGTGATGCGGAGATACTACAGGTAGCGTACACTAAGAAACTAAGACACTCCATGTGAGATAATCGTTTTTTTATATGTTTGCTAGTTTTGCTTGGAGTGACATACCGTGGTGGTGGCACTAACATGCAGGCAACGCCCTAGATTTCCATGTTTTGTACTATTTAGCAGATCGTCAAGGAAATCCGTCGGGTCACATCACCCGAAAGTCTAAGATTGACACCTCTCATGCACCCTAAAATGAGAAAAGAGGGTCATGGCGCTACGACTCTCTCCGGTTATTCTTTTGACCCCTTGTGGAAGGTTTAGGCAGAAAACAACAGTCAATATTTGTTCACACATCTCTATATTCTCGTGAAACACTTTCGACTGACTTTGGCATAGAAGACATTAACGCATACGTAGTATATCACTCAAGGCTGGCGCTCGGTGCCGTTCGCATACGCTGTAGGCTCTGTCGCTGCAGCTTTCCGTCAGCGCGATTCTGGCCGGCGGTGACTGCGCCTCTTCTACGGTCTCTCCTGCTTTTTTGCAGTGTGTTGAATTCCCGCGCCAGAAAGCTGCCACCCTTCTTCATTTCAGGAAGCACGTTCTCGCTTTCCTCTAATTTTCGGAACCAAAGCAGCTCGTGGAGCTGCCCTGTAGAACATCTACCTATGCAAAAAGTTAGTACTCTGATTTTTCACGTACCCTTGTTTTGTCCCTATTAATTCACAAATGTTTCGCTATTGATGTGAAACACAATTGAGGTTTTATAATAGCACAAAAACATTTAAACAATGCTTACCGGATATTTAGGGCCTGGCGGTTTATCAAAGGATTCATCTGGACAAGAATAAAAAAGCAGTATTTAGATCACTTGAGATGTCCTACTTCTCGTAATTAGTGAAACAACTCTCGTGAATTCGTAAATAATGCGTATGGACGTGAGCCATCTGCCTCAAAGGACCGCTGCAGGCAGTAGAAGAACTCCAAGAATATTTTTAATAGAACTCTAAAAAACAGCGGAACTAGTGAATCAACACACAATCTATTAATCTATGTCCAGGCAGAGGCACACCGCGCCTGTGCCCATCGGACCATCCCTGAGTGTCTGGCCACCGCGTTGGCAGGACCTTTTGAAGCGCCTGTCGGGGCTACGCACATCGCTGGTGCGCAGCATGTGTCGCACTAACTGCGCTACCCGCGTGAATCCCACAATGGCCAGATTTTTGATGGGGGGGCGAAAATGCTGTAGGCCCGTGTGCGGATATTTCGGCGCACGTTAAAGAACCCCACGTGGTCAAAATTTCCGGAGCCCTTCACAATGGCGTCTCTCATAATCATATGGTGGTTTTGGTACATTAAGCTCCACATATCGATCAGATAGTGAATGTCTGAAGGCGTACTTTTTGGCCATAGTGAAGTACATTTAAGCAACGACTGCATATTGATTAGCACTAGGTATTATGAATTTTCTGCAAACCTCTGCCTAGTTAGCAGTATTTGTGATATTTATGATAGCATGCATGTAGTCTGTGGCGTAGTATTCAAGGTCCTCAGTTCTGGGCATGGGCCAGCGGGCTTAATACGGAAGGCCCGGGAGAGATTATTTTGTTAGTTGACATTTCTCTGCTTCGTGTCACGTGTATGTTATAAGGGCTTTCGTGGTTGACAAGAGTATCTTTTTAACCCCGTTTTCCCTATCTACACATGTTGAGCTCTATATGTAGGGTTTAATGTCACAAAGCAACCACATGATTATGGCAGACGCCGTAGCGGACGGCTCCTGAAATTCTGACCTCCTAGGGTTATTTACGTGTACGAAAGTTTAAGCACACGGACCTAGAGTACTTTCGCTTCCATCGAAAATGCAGCCATCACAGTAGATACCGCAACCTGCGGGTAGCAGCCAAGTACTTTAGCCACTAAACCACCGCTGCTAGGCTCCTACACAGGTCAGTCAGTACAAGCATCACTTGAGTCAGTACACGCATCGCTGTGCATGTATGAAGTTTGAAACCGGGACTACAGACCCGAAAGTGAGCACGTTAATCAATACCTGGGGTGACCACTGTGCTGGAAGGAGTCAAAAGTGACAACGGAGGTGCTTCCGGCTTCCCAGATTTTAAGGTATTTGTGACAACTCGCCGGTAATCGACGTTATGCTTCTTCTCTTTCACTGATTGAGCACAGCAATGGTAACTTCGAGTGCTCGTTTACGATCTTTCTAATTGTTTAATTGAAAATGCAGCAGAATGGTTCTCCATATGTCTATGTCAGTCATTTTGCGAGAACCAGATCACAGTGTGGAATGTTAAGACTGGTTCCAACGTTAACACATGAAGATTTTTCACAGTGTATACAAGTGTCATTGGGCAAGGAATTGCGATGACTCATTCAATATTGCGTAGTTGAACAGTAGCGTAAAACTATTACTAATACAAAAACGCTTACTCTGCAACGAGTGTGCGGTTCATTGTTGCCATAATACTTCATCGTCGTGAAATATGCAGCCTCCCCGACTTCTTCTTGTTTGGAGCCAGTCAGTTGTAAACGGGCCGCAGTGCTGTTCTGTCCGCTATACATAAATTCAGTGAGGCAACCGGAAGGATAAGTTGCTAATGGTACCACCTGATGGTTACACTTCTCTCTCCCCCCACTTTTTTCTATATTTAACGTGACAGCGTTAATTAGCTCGTGTCGCGAAAACCCGTTACTGGGGTCGGCCCCACTGGTTGTGAGCGAAAAATCGTCTGTGTGTCTCTGACCAAAAAATCAAGTTACCGAAATAGCTGCGGGAGGACACTACTTGTCCACGCATGTGCGCGATCACACTGAAAAACTGCGCATTCGAAGAAAAAAAGTGCTCAAGGTCACGAGGCGCGGTAGCTTCTTTGTCTCGCCTCCCCTCCCTGCTTAGCTTCCAGTGCTTTCGTCGGGACGAGAAAAGAGATAATGTAGTTGCAGCATGCGACAAACCTTTGTAACTCCTCTCGCACTTAACGGATTCTTAAAATCTTTGCGGCATTGAATTCGTTAAGCAACAAGCTCTTTTAGTGAATTTATTGCTTTTTGTTCGACAGGTGTCACGACAAAAACGAGCCCTTTCGGCGATAATAGCGCACTCTGGTCCAAATACTGTGTGCTTGTTTGTGTGCCTGCCTGTGTGTGTGTAAAAACATATGAGTAGGTGTGCACTTAGTGGTTTTAGGGTGCACTAGGGACCTGATTTTGCTATCGCGTTCAGCTCTTGAAGGCAAAGCTTAAGGGTCCTCCAATTTTTTATCTCTCGTTTTTCAAATACATTAACCCATTTCACTTTTGTGTGTACGTTACATCTCGTACTCCTCTGAGTTCTCTGTCTGCTTTTTTAAGTGGCTTTGTATTTAAATATTTATTGGGGCATAGTGTGGAAAATCCTCCTAGTGGGAATTCGCCAATATATTTTAGGCGACAAAAAGTATACAAAAATGCCTTACAGATGTTTATCGGATTTCTCGTATTCACAGGAAGACAGACATTGACATCATGGGAGCTTTGAAAACCTGGGGCTCGTTAACGACTCCTCCGAGTATTGATTTTTTTAGTTGATACTTTAGAGAAAAGCCCTAACTTCACATAGTGGGCCTAGCCCAAAGACAAATCTGCGTTTAGAACTGGCGGAAGGCAGTGTTTCAGTCATCAGTGATTTTGTCCCTGTTCGTTAGATTCCAAGTCTTTCTCTCCTTTTTATCACGAACGTGTTTTATGCGCGGGTCCATAGAAATTCCTTAAATATAAATATACGCAGCTTTGGCGCTGCGATCGTTCACTGACCATGGGAATGGCGAGTAGATATGAATTTGCCTAGACTTCGTATATGCGGGCTTCTAATCGCACTTACGGCTTTTTTTGTGGCTGCATTTTAATTTTGAGTAAAAAAAAGCGTCCTGAACTTCGTGACAGGGTTTGAATTGGTGAGCTTAAAAATATAGGGTAACAAAGCGCAACGGATAAAGTATAACTGATTGCTGTTTTGCGACAAAACAGCTTGAAGGCATGCAAAGCCAAGCGCAACGTAAAGTAGGAAGATTAGGCAAATCCACGTACTACCCATAAACCCCATGCTCGCTGGCTTGTCATGCGTGGCAGCTTCTTTTAATACTGGTACCAGAGTTCTTTCCGGTGTATATTTAAAAAAACTCCATGCCGGGGTTCACCACAAACCTGTGACGTATTTCCGTCACGGATACGACGTTGCGAAATAGTTACTAAAAGATATAACAGAAAACAACGAGAGCAAAAAGTGCCACAGCAGGGCGTCGAATTAGCGACCTCGCGTTCACAGCGTGCGACACCAACCACTAAGCTACCGAGTGACCCTTTTCTGATATGTGAACGGCGAGCCATTTATATACCCGAGGTACTGGTGGCTGTCTTTAGATTGGTTGATTGATTGATATGTGGAGTTTGACGCCACAAAAGAACCATATGATTATGAGAGACGACTTAGTAGAGGGCTCTGGAAAATTTGACCACCAGGGTTTCTTTAACGTGCACCCAAATATCAGGACACGGGTCTACAACATTTCCGCCTTCATCGGAAATGCAGCTGCCGCTGCCAAGATTCGATCCCGCGACCTGCGGCTTAGCAGCCTATACCTTAGCCGCTAGACCACTGCGGCGTACGGTGGCCTAAGCAAGTCGTTGACAAAAGACAGTCTATTACAAAGACAGCCTCGTGTATTTAACTGACTTTGAGCAAGAACGTGGCTAATGTCCGAGAGCATTCAATTGCTTTATGCCAAAGTGACCCTAAAGCAATAAAGCAATGGTTACCGTGGTGACAAAGCAAATAAAAGACAATATGAAGGACATATATATATATATATATATATATATATATATATATATATATATATATGTATATATATATCTATCTATATATATATATATATATATATATATATATATATATATATATATATATATATATATATAGCCATGTGAATCCTTCGTGAGCGGTCACAACAAGGCTTATTTCGACATTTCGGCCTTGAGTCTGGCCATCATCAGGGTATATATATATATATATATATATATATATATATATATATTACCACGGTGTAATGCACAATCCGCGTAGATTGCTAAATCAAGTTCAAGAAGGCATCGGCTTTTTCCGGGTAGGGGGGCGGTGGAAGCACTATATGACAATTTCGTTGGCTCACATATTAAGGCACAATGGATCTTGATTTGTTTTCTTTATTTAGGCGCCTATGTATTTGCCAAGGAAATAAAGCGCACAAACCTGTAGATATTGATTGATATGTCGAGTTTAACGTCCCAGAACCACCATACGATCCACCATATTTGTGGTATGAAATTTTACACTGAAATTGTGGCCTCATCAATCTGCATCAGCAGTACGCTTGCCGATCACCGATGACACTGTGATGTGAACACACGCTCGGCATTTTGTCATTTTGGTAAAAGCTGGGAGAGAGAACACCTTGGGGATGGCCGGGGCGGTCAGACCGTGTAGTATTGTATGGCGTTGTGCGACTTTGCCGTGTGGGGTTACCGTATTTACCACTGTTCCGTGATATATATATATATATATATATATATATATATATATATATATATATATATGGGATGTGTGGTGCGCCGGTGCCGCCTTTACAGTGCAGCGGGTAGGCGGCGTGACCACCCTGAAAATTTCAGTGGTGGCGCCAAGCGGCGCGCGGTAACCAGGCGGCGGCGGCGCACACCTCTGTTGGGGCACGTAGTGAAACTCTATTGCAACAATAACGCACTGAAGAACGACTCGATATGACAGTAGGCTTCTTTAATTTAGAATAAATCAATCGAACAATGATTAGAATTCTTACATGATGACAAATGGTAGACGGGGACAAGCAAACAATACCTTTCTATTTTGTATTTAAATAAGAAAATAGCCTTTGCTTCCACAATAAATTAACATGATTGCTTACAAAATAAGTGTATACAATCAAAAGAACCAGCCTTCAAGAAATCGTGGCATCATTTTTTTTTGAATTCTAGATGACATGATACGTACGTCACAATATTTTCCCGGGATCGTTTTCTTTTTGGGTAGGAAGATACATTGCGGTGAAGCATCAACGTGGACAACCACAGGTACGAAAGTGACCAAAGTCGCTGTTCGAAAACTCAAGGTTAGGCTAATTGTTTCAAGCAGTGTATCAAGGTGCCGAAGAAGGTCAGTGGAAACCTGATTGCAGGTGGACCCTAGAGAATTGATGAAATGCTCTCTATTCTCCAGACTCTATAAGTAATATTTTTTTCGCTTGCTCGCATAACCGATCATCATAGCTAAAAACAGGCCAAAAAGTTACCATTTTCTGGACTACCTGTCGCTTTGCACATGTGGTTCTATATGACTCCTATGTTCTCATATGACTCAAACACTGGCCAACTATGTGCCCGTTTCTTTCAGATACCAGCTATGATGCCCCTCGAGGCTAGCTTTTGTTCTGATTTCAAAAGTAAGTACTTGGAGACTTCAGGTGTATGATTGGCCTACTCCACCTAAATGTTGTGAGAATATAAAAACATTGTGTGAGTTCATCTGAACTTTTGCCTCGAAATGTGTCCCAAAAGTTAACTCAGAGAGCATGCAGCAACCTAGACATAACCGCATGGATTTCGATCCGAAGGCAATGTTTTTATAGTTTCACAAAAAACATCAGAATCAGAGGTGTTATGTCTTACCTGGATCATATATCAGGTCTTCTATAAGTTTCAATGGCGGCTCATCTTTGCAGATCATCGGGTTTAAGGTTCGGTTCACGCAGAACGTTCCCGGCCCTTTCAAAACTGAAGACATGAAAACGGAAAATGCTTGCAGCTGCAGAGTCCTAAAGATTTCCATCAACGCAGTTCAAAAAGCAACTAACCAATCTAGGACCTACTTTTCTTACGTGGACCAGGCAAACAAATTTATCTGCTAGTTGTTAACCACGAAAAGCTACCTCCAACGCCTCCCAATATTGGTGTCACCATCGATGTTAGGAAAATGGGCTGTACAAAAACAGTAGAATGTAGACCACAAGATTCTATTTTCTATTCAAGCTTGTGAAGTTTATTAAAAAATTGTTGAACCCTCACCACAGCAATTCGTGTAACAGGAAAGTGAAACTCATTTTCACAAAAGCAGTGCTTGTTGCATAGTGATATGTGACAGCTTGTACAATGTCTATTGTTGTTTGTGAGCTATACCATGACTTGACATTGATATACCAATGTTAACTCATAGTGTCATATCTGAGTCATGACGACTAACGCTCGTGATTATGATTTAATCGTTATGACAGCTGCAGATGCCCACGTAACCATGGGCTGAACGCATTGTTTGTCTCATCTAAACATTACTTAAACCCAGTTATATGAAACACTGTTACACAATATGCACACATTGATGGCGTCATCAATTAGGGAAGAAGCCCACATGGTGTGTACTCCTGAGTACTTGAATAACCTGAGCCAAAGGATGGACATCATGCGGCAACTGCGTCACTGAAGAGTCTTTTTCTATCAGTGCTAGCAAGTGTCGTGCCTCATTATTTTTATGTCACCTGAGAGATATCTCCACAATCCATCCTCTCCAGCAAAGAGCACCAAGTGAGAGAGCGTGTGTGAGATATATAAGGTGCATTTGTGAAGTTCTAAGTATTTGCATCGGTAGAGCTTGGTTGATGAAGCACACGGCACTTGCCATCCCGTGCTGGATCCACAAAGGTTCGAGTCCCGGCAAGGGAAGTTTTTGCTCGTTTGGTTGCGTAACTTTATCAACTTCATACGCACGATAAAATAACGTGACTAAAGTTGCAGTGGGCCATGGTATTGATTGATTTTAACACAAAAGTGGGTAATACTGGGATCAACAACCACTCCGCTGTCATACTTCCGTCACGGATGTGACGTTAAAAAATATTTGCCGAGAGATTGCAAAAAAAACAGAAGAGAAGCATCTGTCGCAAGGAATCGAACCAGCACCCTCTCGCTGCTCAGCGCGCAGCGCTAGTGACTACGCCACAGAGCGTACTCTTTTTGCCTTATTGTTGCTCATAGTTTGTCATAACTGTTTGTCCATCAAACTACAAATCTCACATAAACAAGCAGTGACAGTCTGATTCAAACTCGAATTGCCTAAGTGCGGCCAAAGGTTCCACCCTCGACAACAATTTAGGTATAATCTCCGATCATCACGGAAATACATTCTGGCAGGCCGGCCGTGCATCATGATCGCAATGAATTCTTGCCAAAGAGGCCCGCCATAGACAGTGAAGACCGCATAGCATAATCAAATCAAAACGCTTTCCTTTTTTGTCAACTATTGGCAGAAATCTTATACCATAACAATTCCTTCTTTATCGTCTTTTCAAGTAAATTCTAAAGGTTTGTTCTTTGCCAACATTGTCAGAAAACAAGGTGTATAGTTTCTGTTTTTTCACAGATAAGGCAATTTGTTCCCCAAGGTGGGTAACAACCACGGTCTGCTCAAATGTCCTGTCAGATAATGTACCCGTATGAAGCTCGAAAAAGGAGGACTTCGCAGCAGCATTCACTTGCACACTCTTCACTCGTTTAAGCACATCTTGCCCTTGAACTCTGTTGTACAAGGCACGGCGCTATACTTCAGGTAAAACAACATCACACACACCGTTTTACAAGTTTTTGCGAGTCACTGAAGACAAATATTCATTGGAGAATCTAAGAGCTAAAAACCGTACACTTAGAGCAACCTCCTTAAGATACCCGGGAAAAGCACCTGACGTATAATTTGTGCTAACCACACATCCAGGTAGAGCCCACATATGTCTCGCTTGACACATTGCACGTAAAAAAGGATTCCTTGTGTAGCAAAAACAAACAAAATATATTTATTACTTGGTGCGTGAAAAGATGCGGTAAACCCAGCCCTCCATGTTTCACTCTTCAAAACAAATAGTACCGACGGCATATCTCCCACTTCGAGGCCGACGCGAACGCTGCGAAAATGCGATGGAGCTTCTCTATGTTTGTTTTTGAACAATGCGAAAGTTGCACCACATACCAATGTTTTAAGGCTAAAAAAATTTCTGGCAGTCGTTCTCGAGAACACTGAAAATGATTACCATTGCATATATTAGCTTTCGTCCAGATTTTTTCACTTGTTCTTGCCAGTAGGTTTTGTTATCTTTATAATATTTCAGTCACACGCCAAGGTTCTTGACAGGTGTGGTGATCCACTTAATATTTGCAAAGTTGCCTGGCCTGTACGACCACTCTCCGGGCCCGAAGCCCTGACACTTTGCCCGTTTACTAGACTAGCATTTGCGTTGCTGAACTTTTTAAATACAGTGATGATAGTGATAACACATTCTTGATCATTAAAACAGCCACAATGTCGGCATACACCAAAATTTTCACTTCCGCTTCTTGTAACCTATAGCCATTAATGCTGCTGTTTTGAGTTATTGCTAAGCACGGCTTTTCTATATTTGAACTGAAGAGTAGAAGACTTAGCGTGCAGACCTGACGGACAGACCATTTTAATTGAATTGCATCTCCTAGTGTCTTGTTAATTACTTGATGGGTCGTACAATTTAGGAATTCTACAGATACTCCATCTCGGATTATAGGACTAACGTTGACATTGGGAAGAATGGCAAGTGGAAGCTTGGGAAAACGCCATCAAAGGCTTTATTGAGATCAATCTGTAGAATGCCTACCCCTCCTTGATTGGCACCTCATCAACCAAGCACAGAGCACATCTTGTGTACATTGGTCACAATGGAGCGTCACATGATCCCGCATGTTTCGCGGCGCCCTACCAATTTTTTGATTACACGCTGATGTCGCTGTGCTAGTACTTTCATTAAAATATTGTAATCACAATTATTGATAGAGGCCTATACAAAAAAATAATTTTAACTTGTCGGATTGTTCCGTCTTAGGTAATAAATCTGTATGTGCTTCGTTGAAGGACCCACGGAGGCCATTAAGTTTATAAACCTGATTAAACACATGTGCAAATACTTTGTATGATCAATTTCAAGCTCTTTATAAACGAAGCAGAAAGGCCATCCGGCCACGGAGATCAATTTATCTATAGACCTTTATACTTCGTTGGCGATATAGATAGCTCTAACGCTGACTTTGTGTCATCAGACAACTTCAGCAATCTGCTAAGAAACTCTCATTTAAATAAATACCTCTGCATCAATGGGCGTGGCTGCGAAGAGTGCATCGTAGTGTTACTAAATGCCCATACTACGTTCTCATTCTCTGGAACTTTGATACTGTTGACTTCAATGACATTTATATAGTTTTGTCTGAGTTGATTCTTCCCTAATCAAAGCGCTCGCTTCGTCAGGCGATCATTCAAAGCCAGTGATGTAGCTCTGGTTCACACTAGCACTACGCGATAGCGTTTCTTCTCATATACCTTTATCCTCTGTTTGATACTCCGCAAATTGTCTGCATATACTCCAGATTTTTCATAATCAGGACCTGTTAGCCTCTCAAATGTCGGTCTAAGCTCTTTCTTCTTCTTTTTAGGTTCAAAAGATGAAACGCGAGATCTCTCTATTGCTTTCACTTTGATGCGCTGCTTGAATATCTCCCACTTTTTACCTAATTTGTCCATATAATACATGTCAGTATTATTAATTTCTGTTATACCTGATGCACTTAATGACTCAAAATGTTAGAGGATTGAGTTCAGTTTCCACTGTTCCCAAGAAAGGCCCTCTTTCTTTCTTTGACGCGATATTACATTTTAGAAGACACTGATCAGAAAAGAAAACAGTGACAACGTTATAACTGTTACACTGTGCTATCGCATCTGCAGTAAGGTAAAGTCGGTCCAATCAGACATTACTCAGGAGCTATACAATCACTCCGCTACATCTACTTATTCGTATTCAACAATCACCTGTGCCAGGACATCACTGCTTATGTATTTAGCGTTACGACTGCTGGGTCTATCACTTTCAATGACGACAGAGTTAAAATCTCCCACCAATAAGAGTTTCCTACCAGTAAACATATGCTGTCGTAAATTGGCAAAATAAGCGTGCTATTCCCTGGCCAATAGCTGGAGCACAAACGAATATAATGCATATTCAGTGTCACAACAAACAATATCACACCATACTACTCGGTCTGACAAGCATGAAAAAACATTTTGTATTACATACCCTGCAAGTTCTTTAGCAAAGAGAACACATCCCCCAGATCTAACCACTGCGTGGCTCACGTTCGCGAAATACCACGGCGTTAACTTAAGCACCATTCTCCCAGTCTCCTCCTGTCCATCAACTCCTCTGTATCAAATCTGGATGCAAGTGCATCCAGATTTTATTCTTACAGCAATCGATACTCTTGGCCTTGCTTCTTCTTTGAAGCTAAGCCTCTAACGTTCAGAGTGGCGAAGCTAAATAACACTTGAGGCGCCCTTTCAACCATGTGAAGGACTTAGGCCCGGAGAATGACACTCATCTTGCACATCCAGCTACGCTAGACACCTCCGGGACCGCCAGACTGCCCAATTTCACCATGCAGTGAAAGCAATTTGTTCACACCTTTCTGGTACGCGATGCCACTAGCCCTTGCTCCAATGCTGGTGCGTCAGCCAGCCGACGTCTTTGTCGGTGGTTCTTCTATGCTGCTTGCTCTGTTTCTGTCTGCCATTTCCGCAGGTTCTCCCAATGGTCTTTTCTTGGCGAAAACGTTACTGCCAGTCCCAGCAACGCAGTTGGCGTTAGGCGCATCTCCGTCTGTACTTATGTCAAAACCGATGTTGCAAGAGGCACCATATTCTACTTTGCCCTGTTTTCACACAGACAGACGTTCCGGTGACTTCACAGCCTGCCTCTGTCATTGTAAAGTCAGCCGCGTCGGTCGATACAACTGTAGAATCTTGTCCTATGTTCACAGGTGTCGATGTAGGTTCGTCCACTGCCGTTGCAGATTCACAGTTTAAATTTGCTGCGACCTGATATCTGCAGCCTTCAGCCGCATCCCATACTTCCGTCACGTCCACAGCGTGTTTCGCTGCATCCTCTGCCTCCGTTGACCCGGTCACTGAAGCTACGAAGTGAAAAATGTCGCGCCCACGTGAGTGAGTGAGGAAGTAAGTGAGAACAACTTTATTAGGGTCCAGTGCAGATGCTGAGGTGGCTATGCGTCACCCGGCTTCTCCTGTGTCAGGACCGGCAGGTCCAGCCTGACGGCCCTGTCGTCGGCACACTGGACGGTCAAGATTTGGTCCTGAATTTCTAGGCTGCGCATAAGCGTATCCCACTCAGTTTTGCTATGAGTCGGTTAGAGCGACCCGCACTCCCAGAGCATGTTGGCTAATGTAGCGGTCTGCTCGCAAGCGGCGCAGGCGGCATCAGGTAATTTGTAATGATCAATTGCCTTTTGGTATGCTAACGACGGGTAGAAATAGTTTTGAAGTAGTCGCTACGAGACGGCCTCTGCTCTATTGAGTTTTGAATGTGGCATTGGGAATGCCCGCCTCGCCATGTAGTAGTAGTTGGTAATCTTGTTGTGTTGTAGGTCTGTCTTTAATGTCCCACGTCGTCGGCACTGGAGCTATCGCGCAGGTCAAGAGCAGCGCAGTCAGTGAACGCGCGCGCTGCTGTGTGGGCTGACTCGTTCGGGTTAAGTGCAACGCCATTTACAGAGCCGACTTGTGCGGGGAACCAATATATGGCGGGAGGGACTATCATATTGCTGGTGGAACTGTTCCAAATTCTGGCGGCCTGTGTTGATATGCGGCCCTTTCGAAACGCTCTGACTGCGGACTTGGAGTCGCTGTACACCTTTTCGCACCGACCATTTAGCAGAGTGAGTGCGATGGCCACTTGTTCGGCCACCTGGGGTTTTGTTTCGCGTGATGTCGCGCAGTTCATTGTCAAGCCCGTCTGGTCCACGACCACCGCTGCTCACTTCTTGCCATCTCGATATGCTGCAGCGTAAACGAAACTTGCATTCACACCACCCTTTCCCAGTTGCTTCAGTAGAGCCGTCGTCCTTGCATGACGGCGTCCTTCATTGTGTACAGGGTGAGTGTTGCGGAGTATTGGGGCCACAATAACGTTTTCTTGTATATGTTCTGATATATGCACGACATTTGTTTCCAGCTTCATAGGCTTAAAACCTAGCTCGCCAAGTATGCGCCGACCAGCTGTCGTAGTGGACAACCCAATCAGCTGCGAGTGTTGCTGCGCTCCCGCTATATCAGCAGCAGACTTGTACACACCACGTGCGAGCAAGTATTCGGTGTGTGTGCGTGCGAGAAGACCCAGTGCTTTCTTGATGATCTTTCTGATAATCACGTCGAGCTTCTCCTACTCCGACCTAAGGCAGTTGTGCTTGGCAACGGTGTAGGTAAAGTGGCAGAGTACAAACGCCTTGACGAGCCTTAATAAATTGTCTTCCTTAAAGCCTCTATGTCTCCCTGAGATTCTATCGTCTAGTCGAAAAGCGTTGTCAGTCTTGGCTACAATTTTCCGCAGAGTGATTCTCTTGCCACCCTTTACTTCAATGAACAAGGCGAGCATCCGGGTGGTGTCTACCCTCGCGATTTCCTCCCCATTACTCACGTAAATATGTATATCGTTTTCTTAGACGGGTTTCCATCCCTTAGGTCGGCAATCTCTTTTCTATAGAGCAGGAGCTCCGACTTGGTGGGTGAGCATCGGAGTCCCGTTTGGCGCATGTACGATTCCACCTCGGTGACTGTTTGTTGAAGGACATCTTGCACCCGGCCTTCGTTGCCAACAACACACCAGATTGTGATGTCGTCGGCGTAGATGATATGCTTGATGCCGTCCACGCTAGCCAGTCTTTTCGAGATTGAACAGATTGAACAGATTGCAGAGATTGAACAGATCCTGGGGCATGCCAGGATGTCCGAGTAGTACGTCTTCAGAGAAGAAGTTCCCAATGCGTAGCCACACTTTTCTTCCAGACAAGAAGGACTTGATATAGTTGTACAGCCTGGGCTCGAGTTTCACCACGGTCTTCCAGATGAATTCATGCTTCATGTTTTCAAAGGCCTTATCTAGATCTTGGCCAAGAAGAGTCTTTGTATCTCTGGAGTAAGCATCAAAGACTAGGGGCTTAATGAGCATAATTGCATCCTGCATTGAAAGACCGGTACGAGCCCCGATCATATTGTGAATATAAATCCGTGCTTTGCCACCTTACCCATGCTTTACGTGAGGGAGATGGGGCGAAGAGTCTCAACGCTAGGAGACTTTTCTGGCTTGGGAATTATTACGGTATTGGCCAGCTTTCATTCCTTCGAAACTCTACCAGTTTTCCATGCCTCATTGATGAAACCAGCTTCACGTTATATGCATGCGTCGTCGAGGTTTCTGAGGGCTCTGTTCGTGATCCCGTCTGGCCCTGGTGCTGATTTGCGATTGAGCCTTTGTATCACTCTTGTGATTTCAGCCTCTGAAAAGTCTTCGTCTAGTTCAAGTAAAGGGGGGCCGCTGTACTCTGAGACCACGTATTCTTCGGCCTCTTGTACAACCGGGAGGTCCTTGGAAACGAATTGGATAAAGAGTTCGTCAACCGCTTTTCTCTGGTGGCTTGCAGAGAAGCTATTCAGCAAGAAGAGATTCGTGCTTGTGAATCAATATGTAGTTTGTGTGGTGGAAAGCACCTCACTGCATCCAGGGAATTCCAGCACGAATACCAAATACCCTATGTCCTCAGGCGCAGGCGAGGCCTGAGGGTCCGCGCCACTCGGGAGAGGTCACCATCCGTCAATGTCGATGGCGTCCTCGAGCTCAACGACTGTCATTAGCAGGGCCAGCCCAGACCATTGGCTCCTGTAGGCCGATTCAAATCACGAGGAAGATATAAAACCAGAGGCAGCTGCATCAGTCGTTCTACGTCCAAGGTGCGTGTCGGATACTGCGAGGGATCCGGGGCCCATTCTATTTCCAGGACCGGGTCTCAATCCAGGGGTGGCAACAGGCCACGTCCCAGCTCCCGTGCCCCTTTAGGATCCAGTCTCGGACCTGGCCAAGAAAACACTGACGCACCCTGCACCGGACCAAACCCGTCGTCCAGGGCAGACTGCGGGCACGCGTGGAGACTCCAGCTGTCTGCGGCTATCCACGCTACTGAGGACCAGAGCAGGAGCAAGTCAAACCTTACCTGAGTTGACAGGGTTTGTTGTAATGACGGCGAGCAACCCATGCAGTGCGACCCGCCCCAAGAGCATGATAAAGACGTGGAGATATAACGATTGAAAAAGGGAAACACCGAGCTTAAGGATATGCTTAGCAAGAGGGCAAAAGAAATGGCGGAGTTTAAAAGAATGCCGAGCACGATGTGCACCAATACTGAAGGCGAACCACCGATAAGCCGGTGCCAGACCCTATTGTAGTCGGGTCCATGGCAACCAAACGCAGAGCGGTAGTGAATAAGCCTAAAAACACGGAAGCTCAAATAGATGAGATTAGGCAAACGCTGAGTACAAATACAAAGAACATAAATATGATGGCAGGGAGTGTAGCTAACCTCACGGAGAATGTTAGCCAGAAG
Source organism: Rhipicephalus annulatus (assembly GCA_013436015.1). Lineage (NCBI taxonomy): Eukaryota > Metazoa > Arthropoda > Arachnida > Ixodida > Ixodidae > Rhipicephalus > Rhipicephalus annulatus. The sequence continues at coordinate 39,441 of WOVY01006945.1, forward strand.
GGGGCTGCACTTACTTATCCAGTCGAGAGGCTAAGGGCAATGTAGGAGCGCATCATCGCACCAACAAATTACGCCCAACTGCCTAAATTCGCGCTACAGGGTGCGTCACCTGGCAGCACAGAAATGGCCATTCCCGTACACGTCGATAGCCAAACAGTTCATTACGAAGAGGGGCAGATTTTTCAAGCCATGCTGACCCCCCAGGGTGTTGATGGAAGCAGAATCCAGAATGAATAATGATAAAGGCACTGTCTGTATTTGGCAGTGGAGCCGCTGGAAATAGGCTGGTAAAAGAGCACTCCTGCAGCAGTATTTCAGAACAATAACCAAGAAACCTCAAATTATAGCCATTAATAGACTTTAGCCTCTGCAGTGTCCATTTCTGGGGTCCGGGCAGTCCCTGGTCATTCAGGAGGACAAAGTGTCTGCACACTAATGTGTAAAAAGATGACACACCTTGCCCACAACTTGAAGCTGGCCAGATGCAATAACGAGTATGTAATAGTAGAGATTTTGCTTGACACACCACGGTGCAATCAGCAGAAAAACAGTGTGCTTGTTTTGAATATGCACAGCAACCCCAGTCACAGGCGCCAGCAGTTGAAGACGTTGCTCGAGAGGACAGTTAAATGAGCCGGTTCTCCCCATCTAACTAAACCTTACTTTAATCAGAGATAAGGCCTATTCTACGTGGATATGACCAGAGACATGACACCACACCTTGATTTCTTCAGGAATGTTGAAAAGACAACATGGACCAACACCGGCATGAAATTCCGCAGTTACCACTACGTTTTGCAAACTTCTATTGTAATGGGCCGTAGCTGAGTCCGAGAGTTTACGGTGGTTGACTGGAATTTTTTTCGCAGCATTCGCGGTACGAGGGCAAGTCCTCCCGAAAATTTCTAGGAATGGTGTGAGGGCACCGCAGAGATACCACAGTTGCCACCAAGAAGATAAAGACAGTTTTAAATGTGGAGAAGATGGACAGCAGGCCTGCCTACCTGCTCAAAGCCAAGGCAGATCTATTTTCTCGATGGAAGGAGCAGAGACACAACCGTAGGCTTCGAAAAGAATATCAAAGTTGAACGAAGAAATGAAACAACATTGCGACACAATGTGGAAACAGCAGAAAGACAAGCTCTGTGACTCCGTCGATAGTCAAATCAGCAGAACTGGCGAGTCCTGGCACCTTCTGAAGCACGCCCTGGATGAGCACAGCACTAGAGCCACGTGACCGAAACACCAGCAGCGTGGGCAGCGTGGCACCTTACACTGACGACGCACATGTCCTGTTCCGCTGCAACGCAGGCATAGCATAGGCCGACCATGGGCTACTACTTGGCCTAACTCAGCAGCGACTAGTATCTGATGAGGCAAGTCCTCCACTTATATACCGCTTTTCAGCTTAATAAAAACAGTGTGGGTCATCGATTTCTTTTCACTTACTCCTTCTACATGTCAGCGTTCCCGGGTCACTTCTGTAACTTTTCCGACCGCCGCCAACGCTGTGAGGACATCGTCGTAGGCGACGGATGTAACAGCCAGTGAAGCCGCAGCCTAACCTACTGCTCCTGAGGGTCGATAACAGGGCAGCAGCATCCTTTGACCTGAAGGTCTTTCACTTCAGTCAACCACTTCGTCGCCTCTACGCTGTTTAACCTGACGGCCCACACATGGTTGATCTGTGTCAAGGAGAAGAAAGAATAAGAGCACTTGAGGACGCCATATTGAACGGGCACGCGCAGTTAGAGAACGTGGCAGGCCAGGACGACAGAGAAGACGGTGGAGGTTCTAGGTGGTCTAGGTCCTGGCCCTAGTCTTTGAGAGCTTGGAGGTCCGCCCGAGTTTCTACTTCGGCGAGCTGCCGTCTTCATGGTTCAAGTATCCTGCTGGCCAGCTGTGCGGTCAGCTGCCGGGATTGGTCCGTGCGTGTGACGCCAACCTGCGACGAGCCCGGGTTCACAGCCGCCCGTCTGCCCCACCATGGCGCATGTACCAGGGTTTCTTGAGGCCCGCCAGGAAAGCCTACCTGCCGTGAGTACAACAAGTGAACGCCAGGCGAGCACCTTGCATCATGCACGAAACACGGCCGACACCAGCACAGAGGATAAGAGGGACGGACGCGGTGAGTGACAATAGTGAGGACGCGCAACCGAGAGTGGTTACTCTTGATTCGGCCTTGCGTATAGATGTGTACTTACTTGAGAAAGCGGACATAAGTTTGAAGTTGCCGTGATTGGACGCAGTATTTAGTGAGTGAGGTTTTGCATATCTGGATGCTTCCTCGTCTTGCTGTATCCGTATCGTTCAGGTAAATGAAGGATGTTTTTGTGCCACCCCGTGTTCCCCTTCTTGCGTTCTTTCCGTTTGCTTCAACAAGCCAAGCCGGGTAACATATTATCATGACAATCTGATGGGCGTCTTATGCTATTACATCGGGAAGCAGTCGTTTCTTGTCCAGAGCATCCCGGAAATCTTCGACCTTGAAAAGACTCACTAGAACATCACCGCGCAAAAACACTGTGTTCAAAACAACACATCCTGTTGGCAGATTCTACAATATAAAACACTGTGTTCAAAACAACACATCCTGTTGGCAGATTCTACAATATCCAAACTTTGGTCACTTTCATTTGTAATTCTGTTTTCGCGGCCACCAAAAACCACCTTCACTGCTCCGCAGGAATCTCATAGTTCTTGCGTGCGACGCGTGCGAGTGCCGGTGAAAGAATGACGTCACAGAGCGTATGTGGCCTGGATTGCTAACGGAAAGCCATGTATAAACACCGTACACCGTTGAAGTGTCTTCGGAGCTTGGAATAATTATCGCGTTTTCGTTATCTGTGGCGAGAGGGTGCGACAGATTTGCTTTGACGGTGGTCCAAAGGTAACCTTTCCGAAGGTCACCTCTACGAAGCGCCATTTCCATGTAACCTGGTTGCTATGCGACCATGCTTATGAGACTCGCAATTCGGCAGAGGATGAAGGTCACTTCGAACGCTGTCACCACTGCGTTTACGAAAATAGCGCGCTGCTGACACGTGACGCAGCAAGAAATTTTACAGTTGCTTCCGTTTATCCTTTTTATCCTAACACTTTCGGCCTATGACTAGAATTCGATACAGTTATGTGAGTCATACGCCGTAAGTGTTCAATATTTACTTATTTTATTTCAATACTGAGAGTGGCACATGGAGATCAAGGGTATTCCCCGTGTGGATATTATTGAATATCACCTAACGAAAATTTTGTGTATTTGCAGCAAATTGACGTTTTACAATATACTCCATGTCCATTTCATTTTTTAAGTGTAATAACCGAGTGGCACATTGCTTTCACAGAATATCTCGTATTACATCGTTTTCCTTAACAATTATTTTTTCGCAGGCTTACATATTTACTGTAATAATGAGCGAAGCGATTCTCGTTTCGATCGACTATTGACTCGATGTGAATCGAAACTTTACGTTATAAAGCCGAGCTCTGCTGTTCATTCAATATACAATCGGCTGAATAGCTTCTAAACTGCTTCAAAACTGTTGTGTAACAGAGGAAATAAATACTATATAATGTCACTCACCACTACTTGTACCTATAGGTGTAAATTCAAGAATCTCCAGTATTTTGATTTTGTGCAACATTTTTCGCAGTGCGCAGCATAGTAGATTTGCCAATCTTATGCGTGTTCTTTTATCTTGCACGGCTGCCAATGCCAACTCACCTGTGCAGTTTTCAGAAATCCAGGTGGTGTTCACACAGTTATGTTTTGTGTTTGAATTCACTGAAAAATAGAACGTACTGATAAGAGTATCAAACAACAGCCAAAACAGTGAGCAGAAAAAGTGAAGCGAAAAGTACTCAACTGTAAAAATACAATATCAGGGCTTTTTCTGCTTCGAATTGCGATATGATAATGAGGGGAGCTCTAACAAAAAACTGCAAAAATTCTAACCATCCAGTGTTCTCCAACCTGCTCTGTTCATAGAGTAAATCATGTTCGCAGTGGAAAATATGCCTTTTCAGGGTGGCCGATTAAGTGGACGCACTAGGATTATGGACTTTCGAACTGAGCTCTAAATGTGGACACAAGCCAGAAATGGCCTAGGTGGATCACAGGGATGAGGTTACAACGAAGTGATTTTTTCAGGGCCCGAAAGTGTCAGTTTGAGACGCCATAAGTGTTCTTCCTGTGCTCTATGCAGGCACCAGTGCCTGAATTGACCTGGCCTGGCAGATCGGTGGATCTCCCACAGTTATGGTATTTTCATGTATAAAAGGTTATCATCTTCTTTGCAGGCTCATTCCAATAACTTCAAGTACTCATTGCTGTCTGAGAACATTTTTGTGAGTTGTAGGAGCTGCGCTGCTCTAGATGTTGTCAAAAGAGAAATCTTTCACTCGTAATTATTTTTATTTCATGCACACTCATGTATTGTTCATTTGTTTTCAGTACAAAAGCTTGTCTAGTCAGAATTCAAGCATCATTTATGATAAAATTTGGTCTCTTACGCCCAAGCTTACAATATAATTATGGCGCATACATTAGTTCAGGGCTGCGGAAAAGTTAACCATCTGGTTTTTTTAACGTGCAGTGATATAACACAGTACACGGCCTGTAGCGTTTCAACTCTGTGAAAATGCAAACAGCAAAGCAGTGATTCAACGCTCCACCTTAGCGCCAGTAGCTGAGCACCACAACCGAGGCACCACCACCGGCAGACGAAACATCATTCTTGAACTAGAAGGCTCAGTTAAGATATTTGGGGCCAATTCAAAAAGTCGCACAGAACACAGACCAATTATAGAAGCACGTCATCTTATGCCCTCTGCTGCTCCTCCGTGTTCGGGTGCACTCGAGATTCTTAAATCATGAACAACAAAGCTGAGACGTCATAGTTAAGATGCGCTCAGGTTTCGTGTTTGATTGGGCGCTTTCGATACAGCGGCTTCTCCGGAAACAGGGTGGCTGAGCACAAAATGAGGAAAAAATGGCAGCGTATGTACGGAGTGAATGATGGAGAGTGGGGCGAAGCATCCGTCCGTTCATTCGTTCTTGCTTCCGTCCATCAATGCGTGCGTCTGTGTGGCCGCCCGTGCGTCCACCCGCCCGTACGTACGTGCGTCTGTTCGTGCGTCCGCACGTCCATATGTGCGTCCGTACCCGCGTTCGTCCATGCAACCGCTCCTGCCTCCCTCTATGCGTCCATCCATGCATCTGTCTGTGTGTCCGTTCATCCACTTATTCAACACTCCAAGTGCCACCATCTCACATAATCATATATTCCTCATATAGAAGCACCGCCACCCAGCGGACATTACAAGGACTAAATGAGAAGTGGCACATGCACACTTTATTACGGCTTGCGCTTCGGGTCTATTTCCCAACTTTAACCACCTCGAGTTCATGGTATATAGTAGTTCACTGTATTCATCGCACTACGGCCAAACGCTCGCTAAACCTTTCTAAAACAAAGGATGTTACGCCCAGCGAGGTAAAACGTAGCAACCCTTTCTTGTCAGATAGTGCTTCATGTACATGCCAATAGCTGCTAAGGGGTAATGAGAGACAGGAGCATTCGTCTTTTAGTTAACGCGCACGCTGCGAAATTTTTATTGTTGAACAATGCAGAGAAGAAATCTCCCAGCGGCACCACCTTGGAAGTAAAAACTTAAGACTGGTTGCACAATACTACTATGACTACGAGGGACGGACGGGTGCCGCTATAAGGAGGTTCGCGCTTAAAAACGAGTAGCAGAGCCAGGCCACCCTTTTTTTGTCCCTTGATGCTTGTTCAAAAAGGGCGGGGCATTTCTTCTTTAGATATTCAGCATTGTATTGGAAATCACAAGATGAGAAATGCTATTGAATGCGCCCGCCGAGCAACACATATGGTTTGCTTGTTTGAAGTCTGCCTCAGCTGCCTTCGTTGTCACAGGTCGCACGCTCGAACCCATGAAAAGAAGGCAAGTGCGTGCAGGAGTGTTTGCAAAGTTAAACAATATAGAGAAGATTATAGCGATGCTGATGCCGACTCTAAAAACCCTTGGAGAGCATTTCTATGAGTGCAATAGCAATGAAAATAAATATCTGCTTTCATTCAGAGTTGCTCATATATTCGGCCTACACAATAATGATGTTAGCTTTCGCAGATTTCTTTTGTAATTAACCCAATTGTTCTGATATATGAAATATTTGGACGTATTCTAAAACTAAAAAAAATCCGCTTCTTGAGGTTTTAGTGTGTGCTGTACTTGTCAGCTCTGCAGTATCTTCAAAGTACGCGAAGGTCAATTCATTGGATGCAGCGGCCACTTATTGCTGAAAGATGCGCTGCCTAATCACAAAGAAGTAAATTTCTTGAGAGTTCTTAGCTTGCACTTGGTTTGTGGATACTTGTACGTTTGTTTTGTGCGCCTTCTTGGTGTTTACGCAGCACATATAAGTATTCAGCTGCCACAGTTGGTTTGTGGTTTGAGCTGAAGTAGCACGCTGTATGAATGTGCTGCTTGTCAGGCATTCGATAATATTTATTGTTGCTGCTACCGCCTTCAATGCAACGCCCTTCCTGCGTCATGTCGACTTTTTATGAACTTGAGGATGTCATCTATGCAAAGCGTTCTCGAAATTATGTATGCAGGAATTTCGAGAGCTTCATCAACCACAATGGTTATGATTATGGCATTAAGTCACCGTGATAAAGATGTGCTACTATGCGCGTCAACATGATTGTTTGCACGTCATATAGCGCAGCAGCTGCCAGACACCAAAAGAACGTGAGCAACCCCTCGCATATCAAATTACATCATGATCAACATAATCATCATCATTATCATCATTATCATCATCATCAGCCTGACTGCGCCCACTGCAGGACAAAGACATTTGCCATCTTCCACCAGTAAGTTCTTCCTGTGCACGCTGCTGCCCCTTTATACCCGAAAACTTCCCAATCTCATCTGCCCGTCTAAGCTTTTGTCTGCCCTTCACTCGCTTGCAGTCTTTCGAATCTAGCCTGTGAGCCTCCACGACCACTGTTTATCTTGCTTCAGAAGGTCTTGTTGGCCGAGGTGGTTGACACCGATTGGGAAGATAAAAGCGCAATTTTCGAAAAAAGACAGACCCTGAAAAAAAGATGGCAGCATATCCACGGGGTGGATGATGGAGAGTGGGGCGAAGCAGGCGTCCGTGTATTCGTTCTTGCTTCCGTCCGTCCATGCGTCCATCCATGCGTCCACCCATGCTTCCATCCGCCCGTCCGTGCGTGCGTCTGTACGTGCGTCCGCAGGTCCATCTATGCGTTCGTCCATGCGCTCGTCCATGCATCCACCCTGCGTCCGCCCATGCGTCCTTCCGTTCGTGCAGCCATCCGTGCGTACGTTCATGCATCTGTCTGTGTGGCCGTTCGTCCACCTAGTCAACACTCCAAGTACAACAATCTCGCATCTTTTCATTATATATTCCGCATGTAGAAGCACCGCCATCCAGCAGACATTCCAAGGACTAAACGAGAGGTGGCACACGCACACTTTCTTACGGCTGGCGCTTCGTGTCTTCTTCCCACCTTTAACCTCCTCGAGTTCTTGGTATATACTAGTTCACTGTATTCATGACACTGCGGCCCAACGCTCGCTAAATCTTTCTGAAACAAAGGAGGTTACGTACAGCAAGTATAACGTAGCAACTTTTTCTTGTCAGATACTGCTTAATGTACATGCCACTGGTTGCTAAAGGGGAATGAGAAACAGAAGAATTTGGCTTTTAGTTAACGCAAACGCTGCGATTTTTTTATTGTTCAACAACGCACAGGAGAAATCTCCCACTGGCACCCCCGTGGAGGTCAAAGCGTAAGACATATTACGTGCTACGAGGGACGAACGGGTGCTGCTTTAAGGAGCTTCGCCCCTAAATGTAGTAAGGAGCCCTAATTTCGGCTCCAAGGTTCCGATGTCTTTTCTAGAATCTGTCTTTTAGATGCGAAGGAGCTATTTGACTTGCCTGTGTAACGCTGGCCCTTCATACACCCCCATTGCACCTGCTCGTGTATTGCGTCCCGTGCAGCATGCTCGCGTCTCGTGCCGACTCAGGAAGACACCCGCTACACTGTCGCTAGCCTTACCTTCTCTAGCCTCAAAGAGCCGATGCAGGTAGAGTCTGCTAGTAAAAAAATGGCAGCATATTCACGGAGTGAATGATAGAGAGTGGGGCAAAGCATCCGTCCGTCCATTTGTTCTTATTTTCGTCCGTCCGTGCGTCTGTCTGTGTGACCGCCCGTGCGTCCATTCGCCCTTCCGTGCGTGTGTCTGTTCATGCGTCCGCACGTCCATCTGTGCGTTCGTCCCTGCGTTCATCCATGCATCCACCCCTGCGTCCGTCCATGCGTTTATCCGTCGGTGCAGCCATTCGTGAGTCCGTCCATGCATATGTCTGTGTGTCCATTCGTCCATCTAATCAACACTCCAATTATCATCATCTCACATCTTTTCATCATATATTCCGCATATGCACCGCTATGCAGCGGACACTCCAAGGACCAAACGAGAGGTGGCACACGCACACTTTCTTAGGGCTTGCGCTTCGTGTCTACTTCCCACCTTTAACCACATCGAGTTAATGGTATATACTAGTTCACTGTATTCATGGCAATACGTCCCAACGCTCGCTAAACCTTTTTAAAACCAAGGAGGTTACACCCAGCGTGTATAACGTAGCAACCCTTTCTTGTCAGATAGTGCTCAATGTACATGCCAATGGCTGCTAAGGGGGAATGAGAGAAAGGAGAACTCGGCGTTCAGTTAACTGCGCGCTGCGAATTTTCTATTGTTTAACAACGCACAGAAGAAATCTCTCACCGGCACCATCTTGGAGGTCAAAATGTAAGACTGGTTACACGATACGACTAGTACTACGACTACGAGGGACGAACAGGGGCCGCTAAAATCAAAGCCCTTTTGGCCAAGATCACAGTCTGAGCAAGCCGTTTCGCAGTGCGAGTCAAACTGCCGTACCCGGGGCCACGCCACGCTGACATTGCCCCACCAGTTTCAGTGAAGGGAAAAGGAAGCAACCTGGGGCAGATTCGTCGCGCCCTAGCACGAGCTACTGCTGCCCCTTGAACTCGGGGCTTTGCCCGGAGCCCCACTCTCCCCCATTTCAGGCATCGCAAGGTCCCCGGACGCCGCCTGCTGCCCCGGAAGCCATCTGCCCTGGTGCCACCTGACGCTGAGCGGTCTCTGAGCCACCCTGTGCACGAGAGTTCGGAGGAATCTGCACACTACCAGACCAACAAGTTGCCCTCCCTAGCCCCCCCGGCAGAGTGCCCACGAGACCAGCGGACACGCCCCCTTCGGACATGGCAAGCCCAAGCACCCTCCCGGTGAGGGAGAACTGTTTTCTGTTCACCTCCCCGGATTGGGACGTGTTATTAACGGCATCATAGATGAAGTTGAAGAGACAGCCGGACCTGATAGTGTGTTAGTCTTGCAACATATGTGGGGTGCGAATCTCCTTGTGTGTACCCGAAACACGAGTCAGGCTACAAAGCTTATGGTCGCAGATGGCTTCTAGGTTAACCGGGAGCACGTTACAGTAGAAGCGGTAGGACCCCCAGTTACGTTCTTTAAAGTACACCACTTTCCGGTATATATACCAGACGAGGTCGTGATTAATACTCTTTCACAGTACGGCAAGATAAGTTTTTCCTTTGCATCAGTTACTAACCGGCAAAACAAGCTTAATGAGGTTAGAGTAGTGCGCGTGGCAATGAGTAGGCCAGTCCCAAACTTTCCAACCATCGCGGGGCACCGTGTCATGTGTGAATACCGAGGTATGCACAGAGTGTGTCCGCAAGGTGTTACGAACCGGGGCACAAGGCCATGGCATGCGCAGCCGCTTATGGCAAGAGATGAGGTGTGTTTGGGCATGACACCAAAGAGTGTTTTGAGGAGTGTAAGAGATGCGGTGGACGGCACGGAACACGCGAGTGTTTTCGCAAACGCTCGTACCACACGGCAGCGCGCGGCCTTCCACCCGAGACGTGGCCAGTTACTAGCAACCACCGCCCCAGCACCTCTCGCCCGCCTACCGGGACTGAACCGACATCAGGGCTTGAGGTCCTAAGACCCTGGGCTCGACCCCACACGACAACAAATGTCCCGGATCACTGGCAGTTCGAAGAACCCCGAGGGACGGACGACGCACGCAAGCACCATATCAGCGAGCCCGCTCCCTTGAACGCAGGCTCCGAAGCGGGGGACAACACGAGCAATACTAGTTCAGATGGCGACCTGGGCGAGTCTATTGGCCATGAATCCGGCTCTCCGGAATCCACCCACGACGCCTTGGATTTGTCCCAACCTGCAAACGAGGAACAAGAAGTGCCAACACAGGAATCTAGTACCAAGAATGACGAGCCTGCATTCTTTGGATTTGACAAGAATAGTTTCCCGCCACTTCCACCCCCGATAGCGCTCTTCCCAACCCGGAGGAGGTCCCCATCGTAAGTTGTGGCTGCTACGTCCTGCCGGATACTGACCACTTGAGCGCAGACCAGTTCCCCTCCATTCAGATGCAGACTGCCCGCGCAACCCCGACCGATAGGCGCGGGCGCTCGAGATAAGGCCCCTTGTAAGAGACGAGGACAAGTCACCCGGCGTGCCGTCGAGCCTCCCCACGAACCTTGAAAACAAGACTCGGCGCTCTAAAGCACCCGTCTGTTCCAGCGACAGCGATGCCCCTCCCACTGCGAAGTCGCAGAAATCGAACGCACCCCCGACAGGGAAAAAGCACTTGCCCTCAAGCACAAGCGGAAAAAATAGGCTCTTCGCCAAAGCATCCTCCCTTTTTTTTCTTCTCCGTGTTTGCTTCAAGGCGAACACAAGAGCGGGCGCCGCGACATGGCAACACGGTCCTCCCCCTCCTTCTCTGCCTCCTCGCGCATGCCCCCGCTCTTTCTATCATGATGCCACACCCCCTTCCCCAAACTTGTTTCTGCTAATAGTGGTGGCCACACCGCCTACTACCTTTCGCCCTCTGCTCCTTTCGCCAGCCGAAGCCACTGCGATGGTTTTCGTTTATGTTTATCTGTTGCACAGCTGCCTGTTGCCCTTGCGACTAATCGGCCCCACGGCTGCTATGACGCATCCCTTAAACCATGGTGGGCTTTTTAGCCAAAGTAGCAACCGCGCCGCCCGCGCCTTTACGCTCGGCTCCTTCAAGAGTTCCGCCCCGGCCCAAGCGGTAGCCCCCACCCCCTCCTTCACCCCAAGTCCTCTCCCCACGTCCACTAGAGCCGATCATGTCAACTCTCCAGTTCGCCACCTGGATCGTCCGCGGGTTTCGTGACAAATCGAACAGCGAGACATTCTGACCTTCGCCCAAGCACAGGGTATCGATGTGCTCTTTTTAAACGAGACTAACTTCTGGTCGCCGTTAGAAGACTCAACCTTCAGACGCGAGATCCAAGTGAACGCCTTTTTCTCCCTAGCTAAATCAAGGGTCTGTGGAGTGGGAGTGGTCTTACTACGCGACGGTTCCGACAAAAGACATTCTGCATCTTCGGTGCTGGTGGTAGGTTGCTCATGTTGGACCTCTACATCAGCGAAAGACAGATTCGGTTCGTGAACGTGTACGCCCCTGCGACGCAGAACAACACAAACAACTTTTTCTAACAGCTGCACGACCTTCTTTTAAAACCCGTCCGGCTCGTCCTGCTGGGTGACTTCAACTGTGTCGTGGACTCGCAGCGCCACGTCAGGGGACCGGGCCGAGGGGGGCCCACGTACTAAGATAGGGAACTCGTGAAGACTCTTTGACACCTTCGGTTATTGGACGCGTGGCTGATCCAGCACATCGAACTTTTCGTCCCGACGCGAGCCTCTCACCTCACAGTTAGCCGATTAGGTTGGACGTATCTCTCCGACTTACTCCTGCCCTCGCTCACGGTGTGCGAGGTTCATTCCCCCCCACCACGGCAGACCCAGCGAGTAGATCAGATCACCTCCCCCTTGTCAATACGCTTTGGGGCTCCCCTGGACTCCGTACTGATGACCATAGGTGGCGAGTGGACTCAGCGCTCCTGCAAGACGATGATAGCATTGAGCGCATTAGGGCACGGCTGCAGGCCTCCGTGGCGAACGCCCCGAACCTAACCCCATGCTCGTGGGACACCATGAAAGCAGAGTGGAAGGGAATCCTTCAAGACGAAGGCAAGGCCAGGAAGCGCCGCATAACCGCTAAACTGAATGAGATCCTGCGCAGAATACGCATCGTCAGGGGGGCCGGAGACCATGACGACATGCATGCGCGACTATCTGAACACCCTGGAGGTCGAGTATGCTTGGCTGCTTCAACTGCGCGCGCGCAGACCACCTGAGGAGCGGGGCGCACCCATTAACCACCTCGGAGCGCACCCCAGAGACACAACTGGGAATGGCAGCATACGAATTACCCGAGTGAAAACGCCCGGACAATTCATTCGCGACTGAACCAGAGGGAATCTGCGATGTCTTCTGCGAGTACTTCTTGGCCCTTTTTCGGGACGACGACGGCGACGGAGAAACTGGCGGAGAAGACAAGATTAGAGAGGTCTGCCAGCACCTCTCACGGCTGGGAGGAGAGGAGGTTGCGGTACTGAGCACGGAAGTGTCCGCAGAAGGGGTTAGGGGCACGATAACAAGCACGCCCCCGAACTCGGCCCCCGTAACTGATGTCCATACAGCCAACATTACCACCACTTTTTTCGACGATCTGGAGGAAGTGCTTGTCGCACTGGTCAACATGATGGTTACGAAGTAACTGAAACCCGCATCCTTTGGGAGGGAAGGATTGTCTTCCTTTTGAAAGAGGCAGCCTCCTCAGGAGGAGCTGTCGGCGTGGCGCTCTATAACCCTGTTGAACATGGACTATAAAGTGGTTGCTTCCTTCCTTAATAGCCGCTTTAGGCTCCTCTTTCATGCATCGTCGCTCCCTGGCAGTTCTGTGCGGTTCCAGGCCACTCCACCTTTGCGAACCTTACCGTAACGAGGGATGCTTTCGAATACATGTCTGCCAAGTCCACGTCTGGAGCCTTTGTCTCCTTGGACCAGGCAAAGGCGTTTGACCGGGTGCCCCATGGATACATGATTGATGTACTCCATTAGTTCGGCTTCCCAACATGGTTCATAGACACCTTCGCCCCCCTGTACAGCAACCTCACATGCCACGTAAAAGTAACCGGCACCCGGGCGAGTAATTTTGTATACGAGAGAGTGATCCGCCAAGGGTGCCCACTAGGGCACTCCCTTTGGTGAACACTGGTGAACATCGACCGGAACACGCACGTCAGAGGCTTTCCCCTAACGGGGTAGCCCAAGATTAAGGTCCTCGCTTACGCTGATGATATATCCCTGTTTGTAAGGGACCCGGCAAGCCTGCAAGCTTTTTGGCGAACATTCGCACACTATGCTGACGTCTCAGGCGCGGCCTTGAACTTGAGAAAGAGCAAGGCCTCACCATTTGGAGCATTCCTTCACGGCGCTCTAGGAGAGTTGGATTGGGTCGACGCCGTCAAGGTGCTCGGAATATAATTTTGCTGCGGTGGCGTCGCCGTCCTAACTTGGCAACGAGTGCTCGAGCGGGTATAGGATGCCATAGCACGCCTCCAACCGAAGGATCTCACGCTTCGCGAGAGGGCCATAGCTGCAATGACAACCATCTGCGCCTTTCCATTTTATGTAAGCCGAATAGGAGTGATGCCTACCGAGACTGCGATGCGATCAACAAGTAGGATCGGTGCCTACCTGTAGGACGGCAAACCCGCGCCCTTACGTCGAACCCTCCTGCAACTTACAGATTCAGAGGGTGGCCTCGGCTCACGCATGTCCTGATGGCGAACAAAGTGCTTGCCTTGAGGACCACGAGGGCCTTGTTTTGCGCACTTGATCACGTGGGAAGGCCCTTGAAGCGTTTTGGTGCAGTAAAAACACATCATTCCTGAATGCCGACCGGCCGCTCGCCCCACTCACCGAGACTCCCTCCGCGTTCTACGTTCGACGTAGATGAGACCCCACCTGCTCGCATTGTGGAAGAAATCGCCAGCAACCAGATAGCCTCCGAGGAGAGGTGATGGTCACGGAACTGGAAGCGGAAAGGCAAAAAAGATGGACGTGCCATCCCTTCGTCCGCCCAAGACTTTGCATAGAGGAAAAACTTGGACGTCTTCCCAACCCGCCAGCGCCTCCACAAGTTTTGCATCACGCCTACACCCCGCTGTTCCAATTGTCACGCGGATGAGACTGTGGCGCATACCTTTTTTGATTGTCCAGTGATCAAACCAGTTTGGCGCCTGACTGCGAGGGATTTCAAAATCCGCCCCCTGCCAGCCCTCAACAAAAAAAAGGCACCTTTGCAAAGTTAGAGGCCCTCTGCACCATATTCACGATCTGGAAGCGACGCTGCTTTACTGAGGTAAGCCGCTCTCTGGTCAGAGCGGCCTTCCCGACCGTAGCTCGTACCCGCCACATGGTGTGGCGGCACCTCGCAGACCAACTTGAAGCCAGCGTCGAGGAAAAGTTTCAACGCCGGTAGAATACGAGGGTTTTTCTTCTGCAAAAAGACAAGGTACGCCTGCCGATAACCCCGTTTCAGGCGCACGCCAGCGACTGCGACCCACTGTTTCCTGAGCGGCAAACGGAAAGTGCCACTGCCCAACCCCTCCTGTCAATTGTATAATGATCTGTCTCGAATCAGTTCTCTGTACGGATTAAACCCTTAGTTCTCTGGAGCCTGAACAGCGGTGACCAATATCGCACCCTTTTTTCAACCGTAAACGGAAATGGGCTCTTTTGCGCGTGGGCTGTCCAGCGCTCTTGTAATTTTCGTATAACGAGTGCTCTAATGATCACGCTTCTGTTGTAGTGTACAATCTAAACAGTTTTTTTGTTTATCGGTGTGTTTACCGCGTGTGTTCGTGATAAGTGTCGGAGAAGAATTATGTAAGTGATTACTTGTCAGAAGTGCAATAAACTCCTCTTTGTTTCCCCCCTAAACACCGACTTTTCTTGCGGCACAACCTTTCACTGGCCATCCTGTATATGTAGGTACTCAATCACGAGTTTAGAATCCTTCAAGGGCGTCTTCACATGGCTTTTACTTGATGAGCGCCAGCGTCATTGTTGCCACTAGTGTAAGCGTAAGCACCCGCTGCTTCGCATCTTCACAAGGCTCGTTTTATTGGGAGATGGTTCAAGTTTCAGCGGCGAAGCTTCTTGTAGCAGCACCCGTTCGTCTATCGTAGTCGTAGTAGTAGTCGTAGTGTGTAACCAGTTTTACCTTTTGACCTACAAGGTGGTGCCGGTGAGATATTTTTTCTGTGTGCTGTTGAACAATAAAAATTTCGCAGCGTGCGCGTTAACTAAAAGCCTAATTCCCCTGTCTCTGATTCCTCCTTATCAGCCAATGGCATGTACATTGAGTACTATCTGACAAGAAAGGGATGCTACGTTATACTCGCTGGGCGTAACCTCCTCGGTCTTAGAAAGGTTTAGCGAGCGTTGGGCCACAGTGCCATGAATACAGTGAACTAGTATATAACATGAACTCGAGGTGGTTAAAGGTGGGAAATAGTCACGAAGCGCAAGCCGTAAGAAAGTGTGTGTGTGCCTCCTCTCGTTCAGTCCTTGAAATGTCCGCTCGATGGCGGTGCTTCTGTATGAGGAATATATGATGAAAAGATGCGAGAAGGTGGTACTTCGTGTGTTAAACAGATGGATGAACGGACACACAGACAGATGCATGGACAGACTCACCGATGGCTGCCCCAACGGATGGACGCATGGATGAACGCAGGGGCGGATGCATGGACGAACGTACGAAAGGACGCACGCTTGGACGGGCGAATGAACGCGCGGATGGTCACACAGACTGACGCTTGAACGGATGGAAACAACAACGAATCGACGGATGGATGCTTCGCCCAACTCTCCATCATTCACTCCGTGGATATGCTGCCATTTTTTTTTCAGCGTTTTTTTCCCTGTTGTGTAACCCATCGGCTATGTTGCTTTGCGTTAAGTGTCCTGCCTTTGACCATTTCTTCATCTTGATTTCAATTATGATGTCCTTAACACCCATTTGTTTTTTGACACACTCTGCTCTATTCTTGTTTCTTAGAGAACTTGTTGTCGGGCTAGTTGGTAAAGCATTTTTAAAATGGGAGTCTCGGCTGTGTGTCTGTTTGATGAATGGGTGTGTGCGTGTGTGAGTGATCGTGTTAAGTTTTCGCGCTTGAATTAATTTTTCAAAATTGTTTCTTAGGTTTACAGCTATCATTAACCTTTCCATTTTTCTTTGCTTCGTCTTCAAATTAAGTCGAGGCATCCTTGCAATCCTCAATGTTTCTCTTCCATGTTTAGGTACCAGTAAAATTCTACGGTTATCTACCTTCCTCTTGAGAGATATCGGCAACCTACTACTCGTCATTTAGGAAGGCTTGCTGTATATGCTACACCCTATTTTTATTTTTCTGGTTGCTTGAATCTTGTGGTTTGGCCCCACAATGTACCAATGTACATTTAGCGCTCAAGCACCCCTCTAATGACACATTGAGCTTTCATGTTTTAGCGAGCCGAAGAATGCAGGAATAAGCGACGTACTTATTAACGTTGCTAGTCGACCTTCAGTATTGAGGACATTCAACGCTAAATTAATAGCTACGCTTTTGTGTAGCACGCACCATCTAGATTATTTTGAAGAGACTTGGCTTTAGCTACTTGTAAGTAGATGGAACATCGCTGGGAAGCTTACCTGGGCAAAGGAAGGACTCCAAAGCCATGTTTGGAGAAGCTATAATGAAAACACCTAGTAAATAGTGCGACGAAGAAGGACCTGGTTGTTTTTTAATATTAGTATTTGCCTGAGCAACAAGGCTACATATCTTGTGTAGGGAATTAGACAGACTATTTGGCGAATGAAAAAAATTGGCAGATCCCACGTACACTAAGAATCGGCGATATGCCAAGCACGAATGAGGAAGGTTGATATGTCACTTTAAATTAACCACAACGGTACAAAGAAGAGGTAAATATGACGTACATTACATTCGTGTTATGATTATAATGTTGGGATGTGTCGGTTATCTTCGTCATCTATTCACGTCACGTGATGCCAAATTTAGTATACGTGAATCTAGCGAACGGCCCGCGGGCACGCTATGAACGCAGTATGTTGCCACGTTCTTGCGCGGCACGCGTGTCATGACTATCATGTTTGCACCAGTGACATGCCTTCGTCATTTATTGACGTCACGAAACACCAATTTTGCTATATGTGGAGCGAGCGAAACGTCCCGCGAGTGCATCATGAAAGACCCAATATAATCTGACGTGACGTTGGCGCGCGCGCACGCTGGGCACAGCAACGGTACACGTTAGCAAAAACGCGAGAACTCTATAGTCCCACGACACACGCGACCGGCGCAACCAGCGTCCGTCGGCGCAGCCCAATGGCAACTGGCACGAAATGCGGCCATGCTGCATTTCGCGCCGATGCGTTACCCAGAGAACACTGCATCTGCCTCTTTTCATGACGGAGGAACGCCGAACGCACTGAACCGCGCATGCGTCAAGACAACAAAGCACGGCGCGCACCTTAGAGTATATGGCAGGACCAGTGCCTGGCGTGGCAACGCCGGCGTGACGTAACGGAACGAACGCCAGCGTGCACGCGTGCCCAGTCACGTCGAAGTGTATTGGAACCTTGAGTGATATGTAGTCATATTGTCACACGACACGCTTCTCATGATTGTCATGTCCGCACATGTCACATACTTTCGTCGTTTATTAACGTCGCGTAATACCAAATTCGGCATATGTAAAGCTAGCGCAACGGCTGCGAGCGCATCATGAACATGGCATGTAGTCATGTTGTTACGTGACACGCATATATTAATTTTTCATTTTAGGGTCTGTCCCTCGTGTTCGCCATGCGATCAGGTGATACCATACCAGTTTTGCAACAAGTCATGTGAACGAGACTACCGCAGGAGTAGCATAACCATGAAAGGTAAATCATGACATTTATGACGTAAATGGCATGATTTTTATGGTATAACTATGCAATTATTCTCGTCATACATTCGTGTTATACCATAGCAAATTTAATATCTGTACCATTACCCAAATGGCCAGGCGAGCTAAAAGTCGTAGGTGGCTACATAGATAGATAGATGGATAAATAGATTAAGAGATAGATCTATCGATGGATCGATAGATAGATAGATACGCTCAAAGTCACCGAAGTTGCCTGAGAAGTGTTTCGCATTAAAAACACAGAGCATGTTTTTGGCTTTCAAACTACAGAGTAAATAGTTCATAATTCATAATTTTATAATTTGGGATCGCTCGCTAAATGTGCTCGACCCCACGCTTAATCTTCCAGTTGATTTAGTCTCGGTGTTCGCCACCACGACATGCCAATGTACACTTAGCGCTGAACAATCCTTCTGATGGAGCCTTTACTTTCGTGATATAGCGTGCCCTACGACTCAGAAATCAGTCACGCATTTTATTAACATGGCTAAGCGAACATCAATCTTAAGCAAATTGACTGGCAAAAAAGCCATGCTTTTGTGTAGTGACCTCTATCCACAATACTCTAAAGAGGCTCGGTTTTAGCGACTTGGATGTGAATTGAACATTTATGGGAAGCTCACCTGAGCAAAAGTAGGAGTTCAAGACCGCCCCTTCAGAAGCTGTAATGACACAAAATAGCAATACATTGCGCCGATGCAACGAGGTGGTTATATTTTGACGTCAGTGTTTGCCTGAGGCATGAGGCTGCATATCTTGTGCAAGAAAGTCCACATAAAATCAGGCGAACAAAAACACGGGACATATTATTTCTGGCTTACTAATTGCCGAGTAAAAATTGCAAAGTGAGGTGAAATTAATTCAAGCAAATAAAGAATCACCCTTTCATCAATGAGATCCAAATTCACAACCTTGAAATTACGTGTTCGATGCTCCCCATTTAAGCCACGATAGAGGATGTACTTGATCTGTTTTATTTTTATTGGTTGGCTTGGTGCGCTCAATCCCTCGGAGTGTACGCCAATGTCACTCGCAGCGCAGGTGCTCAGGCCGGCACAATCTTTTCTAATATTTTTTGAGTAAGTTACTCGGCACGTATTGTTTACTGCAGTTTGCAGCTGACCAATAAACTCACGTAGGGTGAGTGAGTAACAACTTTATTAATCGAAAAGGTGAGGATGAAGGCCTTTTATGTTAGCTGTACAACGTCAAGAGAGTGTCTAAACCTATTCTTGAAGCAACTGAAGGCCTCATTAGACTAAGCCCATTTCATACTTCATCAATAGATGCTGCAGAGTATTTTTTTCGCAATGCTAAGAAATAAAGGATATAACGTAGCGTTCCAGCGAATACCTGCTCACGGTGGAGTTATAGGAAACGAAGAAGTTGAGGTGAGAGTCGAGTGAGTTTTCAGCTGAGTAGGACGCTTGTTTTTTGCGCTGCCGTTACTTTCTGTAATGTAGCTGCGCGCTGTTTTGCGCGGAGCCCTTTTTAGGGCCACAGATGCCACTACATAGAAGCCACCGCGCGAAGGCAAACCTAGAAAGCCGCTCAGGCGATCTCAGCATCAACATTGGGGCCCGCGCAGCAGCAGCAGCGAAAGGAATAAGGGCAATCTGCGCTCTTGAAATAGAAATCCAGGTCTCGGGGGAACAGCTTTCATGATACTGCCAACCTCACTTGCAGGGATCGAGGGAATATTAGGTGAAAACCGGATTTTTCTCTTCTCGAGCCACGGCCGTGGCTTTCTGCAAGCAATGCCCTCCTCGCCATCGTTACTAGCATCAACAACACCATCTGCTCTCCTCTCCCAGTCCCAGTGGCAGCCGAGAAACGGTGCCCTCCCTAAGCGCTGTCCTGCCTAAAAGCTCCCTCATCGGAGCTACCAAGGCCTCTCCACACCCTCATTGGAGCTACCAAGGCCTCAAAGCTGTTGGAAGTTTAATTCCGAGTGACCGGGCGGCTACAATAACTATCTACTTGGCGGGAAGAAGGCCGACTTCCTGGCAGCGTCAAAGGACGTGATCACCACTTTCCTCTCGGGATTCCCTGCTGCCCGACCAGTGCGAGTGAACTTCAAATGCAACCTAGTTGCGGTTGACACGCACCCCACCACCAATCTGTTCCAGGTCGCAAGCTGATCTGCGAGGTACAAATCCGGCTCAAGCAACTAAACCTGAACACCTTTGATTTTGAGTTTGAGTTTATTCAACCACATGACAAGTGCACGAAAATACACTGTATACGTGATTTCGTGCGAAGGGAAAAAAGCTGCATTTCACAGCTTGACTGGCTTTTAGAAAAAAATCTAAACTACAAATTTACAAAAATTACGAAAATTGCAGGCAGCGGAAAGCGACAATACAAAAAGAACACGCATGTGGCCCATGACAGCAAATAACAAAATACTCTCTGAAGTACGTACAAAAATATTCATAACAAAGCAATGTATGAAAGAATAAAAACTGAATAACCATTACAGAAATCAGGCAACATTCATTTACAACAAAATCAGCACATCCGATATAACATTTCACTTTTAGACAATATACGGAGATAATCTGTTGTTAGTTTCCATTTGTTCATCACACTTGGAAGGCGGTAACGTAGTGTTTCGAATCCTTAGTTTGTGTGAGGAAAGGTACGTGCGAAGTCTCCGTACACCGAGTAACGCGACTGGCAGGATTTGGTTGCAAGGTGGCCAAGGTGCGTACAAAGATACTTCCTTTGCATATTTCTGATTTAAAAGCTGACAGAAGCTGGTATTCGTAATAGCAGGTAATTCTTAAAATTCTATAATTTGCAAATATTTAAGCAGTGTGTGCGTTAAAGGATACACCTTCAATGCACCGCAAGACATTTTTTGTAACACGACCAGGTTTTTTAGAGATGCTTTAGAGCCTGTAGACCAGACCAGATGACAATGATGTAAATGTGAAGAAAAAAGATTATTGTACACTAATAATTTTTTGTTTCACAAGTAGTATGTTCTGGCATCAACGCAACACACCTAAAACTTTACAAAGTTTGTGACTATTGTGTTCGGCATGGCAATTCCATGTCATGTGTTCGTGAAAATGGACGCCGAGTGACCTGTAGGAAGACGTGCTGCGTTTTGTTTTCAAGATTTTTTTATTTATTCATGCTCTGGCATGGACGTCCACAGATTCTGTTGTTCTTGCTGGCGTGTTCTCTCACCTGTCTCGAACACGCGAAGCAGCTGCGGCACAACATACTTGTCGTCTTCAAGACGCTGACGGCTTGCCTTAGGGCCCTCCCTCTAGCGAGGTAGGCTGTGCGCGAAGGAGCGACCCCTATGAGGAGGAAGAGAAAAACTTTATTACAATAGTTTGGAGTTTGAAGCACGCAGGCTCTTGGGCCCCCGCGCGATCCCGCTGCACTCAAGCGTTCATTCTATGGTGGTCTATGACGCTGCCAGCCCGGTCGGCAGCCATTGTCTGCTCAACCGAGTCTTCTGCACGCAGCAGGGTCTCCCAGACCTTCTAGGTCTTGAGATGTTCTAGAACCTGTGGAGGAGGATCCGCTAGGCATTTGAGCCACAGATATCGCCCTGTCACGAGGGGCTGAGTCGCACGTATACCGGGGTGTGACAAAAAATGCAAGGCATCGAAGGCTCTGCGGTGACAGGGTGCTCGAACGTAAGGGCGAGGAAAATTGGTAGGAGAAGGAGGAGGAGGAGGAGGAGGAGAAGAGAAGAAAAGGTTGGGAGGTCAGCCAGATGCACGTCCGGTTTGCCACCCTGCACTGGGGGAAGAGGCGAGTGTATTAAAGGTGAAGAGAGAGAGAAGTGAAGGGCCACGTGTGTGTAGATGTGACCTTGTCCTTTGCACGCTTATAAGCGGCCGCGTAGTCCAGTCGTCTTTAGAAAACTTAGCAATGCTCGCGTCGCTTTGCTGGCCAGCGACGCGTAGAGCCATGAGCCAAGGATCGCCTCTTCGGAAAAAGATCTACTGCCTAGTGTCTCTAACGTTTCGCGTAGCAAGTTGCGTTCGCTCGCAAAACGTTCACATGAACACAGTAGATCTTCTATTGTCTCGTCAGTGTCACACGATTCACATCGAGAGCTATCCGACATACCTATAAGAAAGAAGTACGCCTTTGTAAAAGCTACGCCTAACCACAGGCGGCACAGTAAAGTTGCGTCCTGGCGGGAGAGGTCCGATAGAACATGAAGCTTTCTCGATGGGTCCGATTCGTGTATGTGGCGGTTCCTGACACTGGGGTCACTCAGCTAAGTTTCCGACATGGTGTGAACGAACGAGTAAAGGCCCCTTGCAGCGTCGGTTCTCGACAACGGAATCGGGATTGTCTGGGCGTCCGCGTGGGCGGATCTGGCAGCCTTATCAGCAAGGTCATTACCGACAATACCACAATGTCCCGGTAACCACTGGAACACCACGTCATGTCCTTTCAATAAAACTTCGTGAATCACTTCTCTTATATCATTCACTAGTTGTTGATGCTCCCTTTGTCGTAAAGCTGATTGCAAGCTTTGAAGGGATGCCTTGGAGTCGCAGAACACAGCCTATTTTTGAGTTCGGAATTCCGTGATTTAGAGTATAGCAGCACGTAAGGTGGCAAGCTCCACTGCTGTGGATGTTGTCCTGAGCGACAGTTTGAGCTTTATAGTGACCTGGTACGCCGGATTACAACAGCACTTGTGGAGCTGTCAGCTGAGACCGATCCATCGGTGCAAATGTGGGTCCTCTGGCCGTCTTTTTTGTTAAGTAGTGACAATGTCACCTGTCGTAGGACCACTGTTGAATGACGGCTTTTGTTCGTTATTCCCGGAATAGTGAGGCACACCTGTGGTTGTTGTAGCACCACGGAGGTTACGCTGATCTTGTTGCTGGAGTGAAGCTAAAAGGAAGGCATTCTCTATGGGCAGAAATAATGTTTGAAAACATTGCTTGTGGCCTTTGAAGTGGTAACACTGCAACATGGTGTCCAGGAACTCGGCAGAGCTGTCTTATGTGGGCTCTAAAATTGTTAGTGGTGCTGTATGTTTGAATTGGATGCTTTTTTGCGATCATAATTGCCCCGTATGTTGAGGTGCATCGCGGAAATCCTAAGCACACGGGTAGTGCTTGTCGTTGCAGACTTTTGAAGGTGCGGATGTTCGTCTTGCACGTACTTGCCAGTAACGGCAAGCTGTGTCGCAAAAATCCTAGAAACAGTGCCCTGTATAGCTGCATCATTGATCTTGTCGATGTGCTCCAAGATTTTCCGCAGAGGAACCGCATTATATGCACGATGGAAGTTAGCCTTCTCTTCAGGTAATTGCAGTGGCACTCCATGAAAGGTCCCTGTCAATAATCACACCCAGGAAGCGATGGTTTATCTGCTATGAAATATTTTGTCCATTTATGGTAACGGGGTATTGTGTCATGGCTCAGCGAGTAAACACAACCAATGCACATTTCTCCGTTGAGACGGAAAGACCTTGTTTGCGGAGATATGAGCATGTCAGGGTGGCAGTATGCTGGACTCTTGCACGTACTTGTAGACGAGTTACAGCCGAAGTCCATAGTCAAATATCGTCAGCATATATGGGTATGAGGATAGTACTTAGCAAAATTTCACGAAGTCCTACCATCACGAGGTTAAATAAAGTGGGGACCTAATACGGCACCCTGAGGGACGCCACGGGAGGTATAGTAATTCGTGGTAGGTGTATCTGAGGTTTCTACTAAAAAGGACATTCTCGTCAAATAATCCTGCATTTATTGGAACATCCGACTACCGATTCCAACAGCTTCCAACGAGTCTAGGATAGCTTTCCGTGTTACGTTATCGAAAACCCTATGACGTCGAAGAAGAGTGCGAGTGGTATGCGCTTGAGGCTCTTTTGTTGCTGGATAAATGTTGTGAGATCAATCACGCCCTATCGGAAAAATTGCCATGGTGGATACTGGAAAACATGGAGGGCATAGTGGAAATAATAGTGGGCATGGTGGAAATAATAGTGGGTATGGTGGAAATTATGATGGCTATGGTGGGACGTAGTGGAAAATATGGTGGTTATGCCGGGACATACTGGGTGGTATGGTGTACAGATGATGGGTAAAGTGGAAATGATGGTGGAAAGCAGAGGCTAGATAGTGGGCAATAATGGGAATCTCTGCCCACCATTGCGATAATGCTGGGTAGCCCTAAGCATATGGTGGGTGGTGCTTATTATGGTGGGCTACATGGTGTACCAAGTTGAGAAACTCTTCCCACCATTGCGATAATGCTGGGAAGCACTAAGCAGATGATGGGTGCTGCTTGTTATGGTGGGCCACATGGTGTACCAAGCTGAGAAGCTCTGCCCACCATCGCGATAATGCT
The DNA here is from genome assembly GCA_013436015.1 of Rhipicephalus annulatus. NCBI lineage: Eukaryota > Metazoa > Arthropoda > Arachnida > Ixodida > Ixodidae > Rhipicephalus > Rhipicephalus annulatus. Next base: position 63,858 of record WOVY01006945.1, read on the forward strand.
GGGAAGCAGTAAGCAGATGATGGGTGGGCTTATATTGGCGGGCAATCTATATAGTGTACCAATCTGGGATCAGTACACTACATGTTCTACCACCATGATTTCCATCAAAGTTAGGCCTACCGACCGAGCCCGTACAATTGTGTTATCCGTGCTTCCGGGTTTCAGAATACACGATTTCGACGATTAGGTATGACAATACAGCGCAGCCATGGCATCAATGAACCTACATGAAGCATTTTTCATTGTGTATGGTGTCCGCTCAAGAAGCAACAAAACATCAATGCGACGCAATTAAAGCACTCCCAGAGAACGTAATTAAGTGTCTTCTCACCGACAGCCGCCGGTCGCACTCGCCGGCACTTCTCTAGCTTTTGTACGAGAACTCAGACATGGCAATTCGTATGCTTGGTGAACCAACATGAAGCGTAATGTTTCCGGCACACTGCATTCGTTTTGGCCAAGCCGTTATAAAGTTGCTTTAGCGAAAAAGCTACAGCATTGCGCCGGCGCGACCGCCCTCTACATTGCGCGAAAAGCATCGCAATACTCAATTAAATAAATTAGGCGGGCGTATCTATGGAATGAGCCTAGAGGCGTCATAAAGCGTGAGCAGATGTCACCCTTTAGAACGAGCGCGAAACGGATATAAAACTTGGCAGACCCCGCCGGTAAACTGTTGCTGCTCCCCAGTCCACTTGTTTTTTTTCTTGAAGTTGTGAATTGTAAAAAAAAATAGCACTAGTGCCGTTAACATAGTGGCAATCGTTACAGGCCGCAGTTGCTTGTGCTTAATACATGTGCAATTTTTAGCAGCAGGTGTAGATCTTGTCTATGTTGTGTACACGACCAACATAACTTAAGTTGAACCGTAAGTTTGTTTGCCAACTAAGTATTTAACACCCATACAATGTCATGTTGGTGTGGCGCAGTGGTTAGCGTCTTCGAATGGAAATCCGCAGGTTGCACGTTCGATCCTCCGTGACGCCTTGTTTTTTTTTTTACGGGACGGGTGTTTTTTATACTGTTTTTATAGAATCCTTTTTTATTTTTTATGGCAGCTCGTCACGGTGATTATTACGTCATTTCGCGCTCAAGTTTTGTAGGCACTGCAGCACCCACCATACCCACCATGCGCCATGGTGGGCGTTTCCCACCATTCACCCACTACACTAATCCACTATAATGGTGGGTGGTGGTTTCCACCATGCCCACCATTCGTTTTTTTTCCGATAGGGCGTTGTCAAGAGATGACCTACCTCGCCGAAAACCCGTCATGCAGTTTGTGTGTACATTGTAGCACTCGAGGTACCAATCTAGACGTGTAAGTATCATCTTTTCTATGACATTTCCTACGCAACTTGCGAGGGCAACAGGGCGAAATGATGTCAAATAAAATGGTGACTTTCCTGCTTTAAGTAGCGCGACAAGTCGACTTATCTTCCAATCCTGGGGAACAATCCCCGCCTGCCATGAGTGGTTGTAATAGCTTAACAACTGTCCCCTTGCCTCCTGTTGAAGGTTGCCTAGAGTGGCGTAGGTGATGCCATCGGATCCTGGTGAAGATGATCGTCGGGAAGCCGCCAAAGATGCGTCAAGTTCTTCTATAGTGAAAAGATTGTCCATTTCGGAGATGCGGGGTTCAGGAAAACCGGTAGAGATAATGAAAACAAGATGAATCTCGCAGACTCGAAGTTGGACATCCTTGAGCTTGAAGAAGTTCTCTTGAAGTCGCAACACCTGAATCTATTTCTCGTCCTGCTGTGCACTAGTCATGACTTCAAAATCGACTTGTGGGCACTGATCCATAGTTGCATTGATTGCTATTCCAGAAAGTACGTCATCAACAGGGTTGTCTTTGCCAGACATCACTCGTGAGCTTCGATATGCAGGCAAGCTGGCGGATGCCACGTGGGGTGGGGGCAGAGGCGGTAGTGGTCGCTTGACACGTAAGCGGCTTGTGGTTGGTGAGCGTATGAAACTGCCGACCTGCTACGAAGTTTATAAACGGCTTGACAGCCAGATGGGCCGTGAGCAGTTTGCGACTGAATGTACCATAACGACGCTCGGTCTGTGAAAGCTTCCGTAAGAAGAAAGCGACTGGCTTCCAATCTTCGTCGGCCATCTGCTGCAAAACTGCTCTTATGGCGACGTTCGAGGCCATCACCCTGAGTGACGTGATGGCGTCGCTCTTCAGTAGCGCTAGGAGCGTTGCATTAGCCAGAGCTTTCTTGATGGAACTATCAGCTGTCTCTGCATCGCCCATTTGAAAGATGGAAGCGCTGGGCTTCGTTTGACCAGATAGCATCGCATGAAGTGGTTTCAAGATGGTTAACGACCAGTCCATAGTTGCGGAATGATGTGAAGACATGACGCAGGTGAACTTCGTGATATTTTTTAGTGGTGCTGAAGACAAAGATGTCGTTGATGTACGCGAAGCAGAAAGCAGAAGGCAAACCACAAAGTACCTGGTAAACGAACCACTGATAGGATTGTGCGGCTTTTAGTAGACCGACGTGCGTACGCATGTATTCAAACATGCCAAAAAGTGTTAATATAGCAGTCTTCAATACGTGAGGAGGCTTGAAAGGTGTTTGGCGATATGCCTTTACTAAGGCAAATTTGCTGAAAACGGCGAAACCATGCAGCAATGCCGTGAAGTTCTGGATGTGCGATATAGAATAGTGGTCCAGTACCGTCACTTTGTTGAGGGCACGGTAGTTACCACATTGTCTCCAGTCACCTGAGGGCTTCGCAACTATGATTAGTCTTGACGACCAGGCACCGGAAGAAGGACGGACGTATGCGAGTTCAAGCATGTGCTCGATTTCTTGGAGTGGAATCTTGTTGCGATCAGGAGCGAGCCGAAGAGCACGTGCAAATACCGGTGCTCCTACTGTCAATATGCGATGAGTGACATTGTGGCGTATTGGGCCTTCACGAGATAGAACACAAAACCGGTAGAAACAAATTGGCAGATCCCACGTACAGTGGGAATTGATGATATGCGCAGCACGAATAGGAAAAGTTGGTATGTCAATTGAAATTCAGCACAACGTTACGAGGTGGAGGTAAATTATGTCGTAGATGACTTCCATGTCATCATTATTGTGTTTGGATGTGTCGTTTACCTTCGTCATCAATTCACGTCACGTGATACCAAATTTATTATAGGTGGAGCTCGCGAAACGGCCGCGACCAAGCTATGAACGTTGTATGTTGTCATGTTTTTACAAGGCACGCGTGCCAGTATTATCATGTTTGCACCAGTCATCAACTTCATCTTCTATTGACGTCAAGTTACACCAAATTAGGTTATTTTGAATTAGGTGTATTTTGAGAAAAACGCCCGCGAGTGCGTCATGAAGGGCCCATTGTAAATCATGGTAGCGTTGACACGCGCGCGTTGTGCTGGGAACAGTGACGCTACGTTAGCAAAACGCGAGCACAATATAGTTTGATGCCAGGCGCAACTGGCGCAATCGGCGTCCGTCGATGGCAACCGGTGTGAAATTCGCACCGATGCGTTACCCAGAACCCACTGTGTCTCTATATTTTCGTGATTAATGGATGTCGGGTGTGCTGAAACGCGCATGCGTCCAAGCAACGCAGTGCGGCCCACGCCTGCCAGTATATGGCAAATCCTGCGCCTGGCGTCGCAACGCGGGCGTTGTGCGACAAAATGAACGCCGGCGAGCACGCGAACCACGTCACGTGGAAATGTATTGGCGCCTTGACTGTGACATGTAGTCATGCTTTAATATGACACTTATCTCAAGATATCATGTTTCGACCAGTCACATGCCTTCGGCATTTATTTGAGTCCTATAATACTGAATTTGGTATATGTGGAGCTAGCGAAACAGCCGCGATTGCATCATGAGTGTGGCATGTAGTCATGTTAGTTGACACGCATGTCATAATTATTGTTTGGATATGTCATTTACCAATATCGTCCATTCGCGTTGCATAATACCATGCTGGACGTGTGAAGCTAGTGAAATGGCCATGAGCGCATTATGAGCATAGCATGTAGTCATGCTACATAACACGCATCTCATGTTTATTATGTTTACAGAAGTATCATGCCTTCGTCATTCTACCTTCCTATCATAGCTTCGTCAATGACGAGCTCGAGCTTCGTATCGTTGTTGGTACCAGAAGACGCTGAGGCTGACTTGGCGGTCTTTCGTGGCTTTGGCGCCGTCGTCGTGACGTGTTACTGTGGTGGTCTTCCCTCAGCGCGCTCACTTCATTGGCCAACTGAACCAGCTTGCGGTGGGGCTCCTCGTTAGCTTGAAGAAGGCGGTCCAAGCATTCGTTGCGGACGGGCACAGAGAGGGTAGATTCATGTGGTGGCACGATGGCCGAATTGGGCGGGGCACCAATATTCATGATGTTGACGGCCATTCGAGCTGATGCGTCGATAGTTTCTGTAGACGATACACTCAAATCATCCGTAACTGCTGTGGCAGTCGTCGCTGTAAGCAGAGTTCACGTAGGATGAATGCGTACAATGCAGCAGAGTGGTCCCCAATTAGGTGTCGCATGCGACGCGCAAGCTCTGTAGGCTTTCGGTCACCGAGTTCTTCCGAGGTGAGTAGCTGCTGCAGCCTACGCTGTTCTGACTCAGTTGTTCGAAATATGATCTCGTATTTAAGGGTGCCGTGGGGGTTGTCAGGAGGTGAAGAACGCAGAATGTCTCTTACGATGGCGATGACTGCAGCTGGTAAAGCACCGATTACATAGTCGTACCTCACTGTTTGCGACGTTACCTGCTGTCGTCGGAAGACTGGCTCGATGCTCAGAAAGCGGAGTTCAGAGCCTGCCTGACAAACTCCAGGAGCCTGAGAGTAGCGACGGTCAGTTACCGTGGGATTCAGCGCTATGTCGCTGTTGGGTGTGGTGTCGAAGGCCAGCCGAAATGAATGGGACTGAAGGCTGTCACCGTAGCAACCAAAGAAGCTGAGAAGACTAGAAGTACAGAAGGAGAGCTACCGAAGAAGAGCAGCAGCCGTGGCGTCTAGCCAGCTAGAATCAGAGTTGGCCCTGACGCTTGGTGCGTTGACAAAAGGACGAGCAGGTGCACGTCTCTGCTCGAAGTCCTGGTCACCACTTGTAGAAAGACGTGGAGTGTTTGGGTTTACACATTTTTTATTTAACTCTTCTGCGTAATATACGTCCATTGACGCTGTCATTCTTGGTGGCGTCTTCCTCTTTCGCCTGCCTCGAACACGCGGAGGAGCTGCGCCACAACTTTGTCTTCTCTGAGACGCTGATGCCTTGCCAAAGACCTATGGGTGAACCCATTCAATCCCTTCGATGACCTAGTCTACAACAATGCCCCGTCAGTGTCACCTTTGGCCCATGTTTTCAAAGGAAACTGCTTTACCCTCAACTTTGCGGGGACCATGATCACTGACATCATGCTGTATAAGCAAAACCGCCCTGTTCGCTCATGCCAGTGTCGACCCCTAAAGTTTCCTGTTGCGGCCGCTATGGGCACGCAACTGCCGCTTGCTCACGATACGAACGTTGCTTGCGCTGCGGCGTCAAGCACGTCACAGGACCTTGTGAAGCCTAACGACCATGCTTCATCAATTGTAGCGAAAACCATTCCGCAATCGAACCGCACTGGCCTTCCTGCCAGCTCCACCGCAAGACCGTGGTCATCTTGGCCCCAGTTGATGGAACCTTGACTGGCCGCCATGCTATTGAACAAGCTGGCGCCCTTGAAAACAAAAGGGGCAACTCGTCAGTCATCGAGGGCCGATTGTTCCGGGAGGCAGTAGCCGGTGCTAAAAGAACAATCCGGAAGAAGCCCCTCTGCTTGGATTGAGTGTGCTTGCGTCTGCACTAGCGAACGATGACATCGCTTTCTTGCACGACCATGCCGGCCCCTGCGGTTGTCACGACACGTCCTACGGTGACATAGGCACAACTCGTATGCTCGACTCCGCTGGCCGGTGCCGTTGTCTCTAAGAGCTTGACGACAACACCGATGGCTTTCTTGATTCAGTTGGAATCTGTCATCACTACTGAGAACTCAACGACGACACTGGTTGCTACCTTGAACCAGCAGCGCCAGCTGGCCCATCGAGAAACAGAGACATTGCCATACTCGTTGTGGCGATTCGCCTGTATATGATGTTGCTCCCAGCCAACTCTACGGTGCGACATTACTGTACAAGCGCTTTCCTCACCGTGCCAACTTTGGATCATAACTCTGATGTAAAGCTACAAACAGGGTTAACCGGACTTACCACGTGAGTTTGGACGACCCCGCCTATCGTCTTCCTTTTGCCCGTGTTAGAACGTGCACCTCAGTGCACTCACGGCATTCTCTGCGGTTTTATTGGTCGGCTGCGCGTCGCCGTGGGCGCTCTGCTTGTGTACGAAGGTCAGGTCAAATGTTTTTTATTTACCTCTATGTACTCTTCGCTCCTTTACGAGGGGTCGTCTGTTTTCGGAGTATCAGCGGTAACACATACAAACGCGAGCCAAGCAAGCGGAGCGAAAGCGCCGACAGTAGAAGGCCAACGCCGGTAAAACCTCGCCGTCATCGGCAATGCCTCGAAAGCGCCGCACGCCCTCCGTCGATGCGCCTGCCCACAAGCACTAGACTGCGCCAGCTGATCCGGAGTGGCCTTGACGCCGCAAGGCCGATCGCATCTGCGCGTGGTGAGAGCCGTCCGCGAAGCCGCCAGAAGCCGGGGCCGACGGCCGTTTTTAACGAGAGTTCCTCCAACGTAGCTTTGGTTTAAAAACGGCACGTGCGGCCATCTGTGGTTAGAGAACCACCTGTCAAATGTCGGTTCCGTTCGCAATCGCAATCAGCTGGAGGTGGTGAGTGAAGCGATTTGACGTGAGTTCGGCACATACCCTTTCGACTCCGCGGTCTCCGCCACTTGCGAGGAGTGGCTCACGACGAGCGTCACGCACGCTTACAGATACCCACCTCGCCAGCGGTAACTTACCGAGCTCAACCATATTTCTAACGCTGGCGTCGATGCCCGTTTCAACTAAGTCAAACGCCGTGCGCATGGCTGCTGCTTCGCATCCTGTTGAGGTTCCGTTCGGGGAAGATGGTCCATAACTTATTCAACCTCTTTGCAAGGACGGTACTGACTACGCAGTAGTCCGCACCAGTGTAATTAGTGCCGCAGCTTCCAGGTCGTCGATGGTGACTAACAGTTTGGAGGTAACGTCACCATTACTGCACCTATATGTCCTGGTCTAATTGCATTTGTCCGGCCGGTTCAGTGATGAGGGGCTTCGGTTTTTTTTTTCAGTATCAGCGGCCCTTGCGTCCACAGCCCCGCCGCGGTGGTCTAGTGGCTAAGGCACTCGGCTGCTGACCCGCAGGGCGCGGGTTCGAATCCCGGCTGCGGGCGGCTGCATTTCCGATGGAGGCGGAAATGTTGTAGGCCCGTGTGCTCAGATTTGGGTGCACGTTAAAGAACCCCAGGTGGTCGAAATTTCCGGAGCCCTCCACTACGGCGTCTCTCATAATCATATGGTGGTTTTGGGACGTTAAACCCCACAAATCAATCAATCAGCCTTGCGTCCACAGGCTATAGTTTACCCAACGCGAGCTAGGGGATCGAGGTATCGGGGAAATGGATGAAGGTCTTGTACTCGGTGAGTGGTCGCGAACTAGAGCAGTCGATAGTGATCCCCATTGCTGAGTGTCCTGAATCGTATAGCACGAAGACAAATCTCTTGGATGTCATGAGGGCGCTCAAGGTTCTGAAAGGAACGTGCATTGAGTGAGAGGCCACGCACTACCACTCGACGATATTGACATAGTCGGCAAAGGTGACCTGCCTCTTCACATTGGTAGCAGAGGGGCCAATGATCTGGTCCGCAGTGCGGCACACATCACCCTTACGAGGTCTTGCTCCCGGTCATGGGGTCAAAACGAAGAATTGCCGAGGTCCTCTCGCACTGTTTTCGCTTATGTCGACGGAAATTGAGCTTCCTGTAGTGTTCGGTGCAGCACCTGAGGCGGTGGGTCGAAGAATAGCTTGCCACACTTCTTCACGCACAACATCCGCGGGTGAGAATGTCGCTAGAATACCTTGGGTGAGTTGCATTTTTTGTAGCTGCTCCATTACCACAGCCCTCGCAACCTCCACAGAACGTCAATGATTTGGTTTGGGTTGCCGATACCAAGCTAGCTCGACAGACGTTTCGTCTATGTTGTTCTACAATGCATGCTGCTGCAGCGGTCTCTCCGTTTGTGGTTGCCTCTGATTTGAACTCTGCCATTGTATGCGGAGGATTACGCGACAGGCCTGCAATAACCTCCTCCTTCACTTTGCGCATCAGGTGCCACAGCCTTCATCTCCTCTGCCGTGTTCGGGTCAGCTGGGCGGAAAAGCCGCTACACGTCGTTAATGTACATAGGCACGCTCAATTATTCCTTTTCTTTCTACCCTCAAGAGCGGCCTCCTTCTTCTCTCTGCGTTGTATGTTCTCGTAGGTAATGAGTAGCTCTCTTCGGAGGTCTTCTCAGGCCAACAATGACGCTTCAAGTTTCAAGTGACGCAGCTTCATGTCGCAAGCTTCTAATTGCCTGCGCAAAATGTCGCAGCTTCACGCAAGCAATTAGAAGATTCATGCCTTCGACAAACCGTTGAAGTTGACGATACGCTCGCAGTTCAGCAAGTCAGTTCTCGGCATCTTCCTAAGTGTCGGCGTGGAAGACCCTGATAATCTAGGGCGAATCCACGACGATATAAGATAGAGAGGTTGTCATTGTGGAGGCCACCACGTGGTTTTCTAAGCCTCCGCAGCACTTGATGAATCAAAGAGGGGACCGAACCCGGGCATCTCACTTTGTAGACGCGACTCGTACGTTGGTAGACAGGCATCAATTGCACTGGCTTCTACCTTGGGGGGGGGGGGTGCGTACTTGGCTCCTTTGCCTGGGGTGGACTTGAAAACATACCCAGCACCTCCCCCAGATGTTACAGTTAGAATGCTCATGGTAAATATTATTTATTGATTGCGAACTTGTGTCGAAGAATTTAAGAAAACAATTTAACAAAAAATGTTCCTTGCTAGCTAGCAAGAATTTTGTCGACATCTTCCTCTCTCACGCAGCCGCGAACTGGTCACACCATGAGGCGCTATTCTTCCTCTTTTAGTGCGTGGTGTGGTGGCACGCGCAGCCAACCGGGGAATTGCGTCCTTCGCTTGTTATTTTTATGGCGGCATTTATAACGCAGAATCACGGTGCGTTTTCGAAGGATGAAGAGCAATTTTTGGCGATATAAGTATACTTTTGAACGTCGTAATGTACAGTGCTCTTTTTGATTCAATTCTTGAGCAGCGACCACCTTAGCAGAGGCAGGGCTGATGAGGCGGCTTACCGGATGCCACAATTGCTTGCAACCCCAACTGACTGAAGAGCTCCGAGCAAAGCTGTTCCTCCTGCTGGTGCACTCACAGCCGTAAGATAGTGCAGGTGGAGAAGCCTGTCGTATGTGTCGTATGTCCCAGCAATCCTCTTTTCAGGATTGCTGGGAACTCTCTGCTGCATAGAGCAACCACATTATATCGACCGAGTGCTAGTGCTCTGGCTGAACAGAGTTATCAAGCTCCCTCGCCACAGTAGAGGCATGCTTCTGAATAGACTGCACATACTTTCTGCAAGCGACAAGTTATTCGCACAAAATTTTACAATCTGGTTCGTCTAGAGTGCAGCAATTCTCTCAAATAATAGAGTCGCTTTTCCTGCTGCGAATAACGTTCAAAAATAGTGAATTTTTTTTACGATCTACAGTAAACGTGCCGCACAGATTCGGTTTAAGTTACGTTTAATTACAGGGTCGACATCGACACACACATAATAGTCATACACATACAGTTTCATACAGTAGTAATCCACAGAGGAATCTGGTGCTGCCATCGTGTACCAACATAGAAAGAGATCATTTTCATAAATAGGCTTGACGGTGAGCTTTTCATCAGTTTCGCTTCGCGAAGGAGCGTGGGATAGCTTGCGCCATCATGAGGGTATGAAAAGCGAGCCGTCAAATGCGTGAGTGCTGGGATGTTTGTGTTGGCGGCTAATTATCCCT
>WOVY01006946.1:0-70536 GCA_013436015.1 Rhipicephalus annulatus
ACGTGGTGAGAGTGGAGCCCGACTGTCCCAGTGGCCCAATTAGCTAGCGCGTTCAGCTGTTAACCGAAAGGTTGGAGGTTCGAGCTCTCCCAGGAGCGGTGTGTCGCTTTTTTTCTTCGCGCTGATAGCTTTGGAGAAATGTTCTGACGGTGGTGAGAGTGGAGCACGAGTTTCTCCAAGGCGCAATCGGCCACCGTGTTCGGCTTTTAACCGAAAGATTGGAGGTTCGAGCCCTCCCGGGAGCGTTGTGTCACTTTTTCCTTTGCGCTGACAGCTATGCAAAAGTGGTACGACGGTAGTGAGTGTGGAGCACGACTGCTCCATGGAGCATTTGGCTAGCGCGATCTGCTATTTACCGAAAGGTTGGAGGTTCGAGGCCTCCTGGGAGTGGAGTGCCACTTTTTTCTTTGCGCTGATAGCTTTGGAGAAATGTTCTGACGGCGGTGAGAGTGGAGCACGAGTTTCTCCGTGGCGCAATAGGCTAGCGCGATCGGCTTTTAACCGAAAGGTTGGAGGTTCGAGCCCACCCAGGGGCGTTGTGTCACTTCTTTTTCTTTGCGCTGATAGCTTTTGAGAAATCTTTTGTCGGTGTTGAGAGTGCAGTACGACTGTCTCCATGGCGCAAATGGCTAGCACGTTCCGCTGTTAACCGAAAGGTTGAAGGTTCGAGCCCTCCCGGGATCGGTGTGTTGCCTTTTTTCTTTGCGCTGATAGCTTTAGAGAGTTGTTCTGACGGTGGTGAGAGTGGAGCACGAGTTCCTCCGTGGCGCAATTGGCTAGCGCGTTCGGCTGTTAACCGAAAGGTTGGAGGTTTCGAGCCCTCCCCGGGGCGGTGTGTCGCTTTTTTTTCTTTGTACTGAGAGCTTTGAAGAAATATTCTGAACGTGGTGAGAGCGGAGCACGACTGTCCCCGTGGCCCAATTAGCTAGCGCGTTCAGCTGTTTCTCCCAGGAGCGGTGTGTCGCTTTTATTTCTTTGCGCTGATAGCTTTGGAGAAATGTTCTGACGGTGGTGTAAGTGGAGCACGAGTTTCTCCGTGGCGCATTTGGCAAGCGCAATTGGCTTTTAACCGAAAGGTTGGAGGTTCGAGCCCTCCCGGGAGCGGTGTGTCACTTTTTTCTTTGCGCTGATACCTTTGAAGAAATGCTCCGACCGTGGTGAGAGTAGAGCACGACTGTCTCCGTGGCGCAATTGGCTTGCGCGTTCGGCTGTTAACCAAAAGGTTGGACGTTCGAGCCCACCCGAGAGTGGTGTGTCTCTGTTTTCGCGCTGATAGACTTGGAGAAATGTTCTGACCATGGTGGGAGTGGGAATGACTGTCTCCGTGGCGCAATTGGCTAACGAGTTCCGCTGTTAACTGAAAGGTTGAAGGTCCGAGCCTTCCCGAGAGCGGAGTGTCGCTTTTTTTCTTTGCGCTGGTAGCTTCGGAGAAATGTTCTGACGGTGGTGAGAGTGGAGCACGAGTTTCTCCGTGGCGCAATTGGCTAGCGCATTCGGCTGTTAACCAAAAGGTTGGAGGTTCGAGCCTTCCTGGGAGCGGTGTGTCGCTTTTTTTCTTTACGCTGATGGCTTTGGAGAAATGTACTCACGTTGGTGAAAGTGGAGCATGAGTATATCCGTGGCGCGATTGGCTAGCGCCGTTCAGCTGTTAACCAAAAGGTTGGAGGTTCGAGCCCTCCCCGGGGCGGTGTGTCGCTTTTTTTTCTTTGTACTGATAGCTTTGGAGAAACATTCTGAACGTGGTGAGAGTGAAGCCCGACTGTCCCAGTGGCCCAATTAGCTAGCGCGTTCAGCTGTTAACCGAAAGGTTGGAGGTTCGAGCTCTCCCAGGAGCGGTGTGTCGCTTTTTTTCTTCGCGCTGATAGCTTTGGAGAAATGTTCTGACGGTGGTGAGAGTGGAGCACGAGTTTCTCCCGTGGCGCAATCGGCCAGCGTTTCGGCTTTTAACCGAAAGATTGGAGGTTCGAGCCCTCCGGGAGCGTTGTGTCACTTTTTCCTTTGCGCTGACAGCTATGCAAAAATGGTACGACGGTGGTGAGTGTGGAGCACGACTGCTCCATGGCGCATTTGGCTAGCGCGATCTGCTATTTACCGAAAGGTTGGAGGTGCGAGGCCTCCTGGGAGTGGAGTTGCCACTTGTTTTCTTTGCGCTGATAGCTTTGGAGAAATGTTCTGACGGCGGTGAGAGTGGAGCACGACTGTCCCCGTGGCCCAATTAGCTAGCGCGTTCAGCTGTTGACCGAAAGGTTGGAGGTTCGAGCTCTCCCAGGAGCGGTGTGTCGCTTTTTTTTCTTTGCGCTGATAGCTTTGGAGAAATGTTCTGACGGTGGTGAGAGTGGAGCACGAGTTTTCTCCGTGGCGCAATTGGCTAGCGCGTGCGGTTGTTAAACGAAAAGTTGAAGGTTCGAGCCCTCCCGGGAGCGGAGTGTCGTGTTTTTTCTTTGCGCTGATAGCTTTGGAGAAATGTTCTGACTGTGGTGACAGTAGAACACGAGTTTCTCCGTGGCGCAATTGGCTAGCGCGTTCGACTGTTAACCGAAAGGTTGGAGGTTCGAACCCTCCCCGGGGCGGTGTGTCGCTTTTTTTTCTTTGTACTGATAGCTTTGGAGAAATAGTCTGAACGTGGTGAGAGTGGAGCACGACTGTCCCCGTGGCCCAATTAGCTAGCGCGTTCAGCTGTTAGCCGGAAAGTTGGAGGTTCGAGCTCTCCTAGGAGCGGTGTGTCGCTTTTTTTCTTTGCGCTGATAGCTTTGGAGAAATGTTTTGAAGGTGGTGAGAGTGGAGCACGACTGTCTCCGTGGCACAATTGGCGAGTGCGATCGGCTGTCAACTGAAAGATTGGAGGTCCGAGCCCTCCCGGGAGCAATGTGTCGCTTTTTTTTCTTTGCGCTGATAGCTTTGGAGAAACGTTCTGACGGTGGTGAGAGTTTAGCACGACTGTCTCTGTGGCGCGATTGGCTAGCGCGTTCAGCTGTTAACCGAAGGGTTGGAAAGGTTTCACCAACAAGCCCACATCGCCACTCTTGTCGAAAGGTTGTAGGTTCGAGCCCTCCCGGGAGAGCTGTGTCGCTTTTTTCTTTGCGGTGACAGCTAAGGAGAAACGTTCCGACGGTGGGGAGAGTGGAGCACGACTGTCTCCTTGGCGCATTTGGCTAGCGCAATTGGCTGTTAACTGAAAGGTTGGAGGTTCGAGCCCTCCCGGCAGTGGTGTGTCACTTTTTTTTGCACTGATACCTTTGGAGAAATGCTCCGACCGTGATGAGAGTGGAGCACGACTGTCTCAATGGCGCATTTGGCTAACGCGATTGGCTATTCACCGAAAGGTTGGAGGTTCGAGCCCTCCCGGGAGTGGAGTGTCGCTTTTCTTCTTTTGGCTGATAGCTTCGAAGAAATGTTATGACGATAGTGAGAGTGGAGCACGAGTTTCTCCGTGACGCAATTGGCTAGCGCGTTCGGCTGTTAACTGAAAGGTTCGAAGCTCGAGCCCTCCCCGGGGCAGTTTGACGCTTTTTTTTCTTTGTGCAGATAGCTTTGGAGGAGTGTTCTGATGTTGGTGAGAGTGCAGCACGACTGTGTCTGTGGCGCAATTGGTTAGCGCGATCGACTACTAACCGAAAGGTTGGAGGGTTCGAGCCCACCCAGAGCGGTGTGTCACTTCTTTTTCTTTGCGCTGATAGCTTTTGAGAAATCTGATGATGGTGAGAGTGTAGTACGACTGTCTCCATGGCGCAATTGGCTAGCGCGTTCCGCTGTTAATCGAAAGGTTGAAGGTTCGAGCCCTCCCGGGAGCAGAGTGTTGCTTTTTTTATTTGCGCTGAGAGCTTTGGAGAAATGTTCCGACGGTTGTGAGAGTGGAGCACGGCTGTCTCCGTGGCGCAATTGCCTAGCGCGATCGGCTGTTAACCGAATGGTTGGAGGTTCGAGCCCTCCCGAGATCGGTGTGTTGCCTTTTTTCTTTGCGCTGATAGCTTTAGAGAGATGTTCTGACAGTGGTGAGAGTGGAGCACGAGTTCCTCCGTGGCGCAATTGGCTAGCGTGTTCGGCTGTTAACCGAAAGTTTGGAGGTTCGAGACCTCCCGGGAGCGGAGTGTCCCTTTTTTCTTTGCACTGATAGCTTTGGAGAAATGTTCTAACGGTGGTGGGAGTTTGAATGACTGTCTCTGTAGAGCAATTGGCTAGCGTGTTCTGCTGTTAACCGAAAGGTTGGAGGTTCGAGTCTTCCTGGGAGCGGTGTGTCGCTTTTTTGCTTTGCGCCTATAGCTTTGGAGAAATGTTCTGAAGGTGGTGAGTGTGGAGCACGACTGTCTTCATGGCGCATTTGGCTAGCGCGATCGGCTATTTACCGAAAAGTTGGAGGTTCGAGCCCTCCCGCGAGTGGAGTGTCACTTTTTTCTTTGCGCTGATAGCTTTGGAGAAATGTTGTGATGGTGGTGAGAGTGGAGCACGAGTTTCTCCGTGGCGCAATTGGCTAGCACGTTCGGCTGTTAACTGAAAAGTTAGAGGTTCGAGCCCTCCCCGGGGCGGTGTGTCGCTTTTTTTTTCTTTGTACTGATAGCTTTGAAGAAATGTTCTGAACGTGGTGAGAGTGGAGCACGACTGTCCCCGTGGCGCATTTAGCTAGCGCGGCTCGCTGTTAACCAAAAGGTTGGAGGTTCGAGCCCTCCCGGGAGCGTTTTGTCACTTTTTTTTCTTTGCGCTGATAGCTTTGGAGAATGGTTCTGATGGTGGTGAGAAAGGAGCACGAGTTTCTCCATGGCGCAATTGGCTAGCGCGTTCGGCTGTTAACCGAAAGGTTGCAGGTTCAAGCCCAACCCGGGGAGGTGTGTCGCTTTTTTTTCTTTGTGCTGATAGCTTTGGAGGAATGTTCTGATGGTGGTAAGAGTGCAGCACGACTGTCTCCGTGGCGCTATAGCCTAGCGCGATCGGCTGTTAACCGAATGGTTGGAGATTCGAGCCCTCCCGGGATCGGTGTGTTGCCTTTTTTTCTTTGCGCTGATAGCTTTAGAGAGATGTTCTGACAGTAGTGAGAGTGGAGCACGAGTTCCTCCGTGGCGCAATTGGCTAGCGTGTTTGGCTGTTAACCGAAGTTTGGAGGTTCGAGACCTCCCGGGAGCGCAGTGTCCCTTTTTTCTTTGCGCTGATAGCTTTGGAGAAATGTTCTGACGGTGGTGAGAGTGGAGCACGAGTTTCTCCGTGGCGCAATTGGATAGCGCGTTCGGCTGTTAACCGAAAGGTTGGAGGTTCGAGTCCTCCCCAGGGCGGTGTGTCGCTTTTTTTCTTTGTACTGATAGCTTTGGAGAAACATTCTGAACGTGGTGAGAGCGGAGCACGACTGTCCCCGTGGCCCAATTAGCTAGCGCGTTCAGCTGTTAACCGAAAGGTTGGAGGTTCAAGCTCTCCCAGGAGCGGTGTGTCGCTTTTTTTCTTTGGGCTGATAGTTTTAGAGAAATGTTCTGACGGTGGTGAGAGTGGAGCACGAGTTTCTCCGTGGCGCAATCGGCCAGCGTGTTCGGCTTTTAACCGAAAGGTTGGAGGTTCGAGCCCTCCCGGGAGCGTTGTGTCACTTTTTCCTTTGCGCTGACAGCTATGCAGAAATGTTGCGACAGTGGTGAGTGTGGAGCACGACTGTCTCCATGGCGCATTTGGCTAGCGCGATCGGCTATTTACCGAAAGGTTGGAGGTTCGAGCCCTCCCGGGAGTGGAGTGTCGCTTTTTTTTCTATGCGCTGATAGCTTTGGAGAAATGTTTTACGGCGGTGAGAGTGGAGCACGAGTGCCTCCGTGGCGCAATTGGCTAGCGCGATCGGCTGGTAACCGAAAGGTTGGAGGTTCGAGCCCACCAAGGGGCGTTGTTGTGTCACTTCTTTTTCTTTGAACCGATAGCTTTTGAGAAATCTTCTGATGGTGTTGAGAGTGCAGTACGACTGTCTCCATGGTGCAATTGGCTAGCGCGTTCGGCTGTTAACCGAAAGGTTGGAGGTTCGAACCCTCCACAGTGCGGAGTGTCGCTTTTTTTCTTTGTACTGATAGCTTTAGAGAAATGTTCTGAACGTGGTGAGAGTGGGGCACGACTGTCCCCGTGGCCCAATTAGCTAGCGCGTTCAGCTGTTAGCCGAAAGGTTGGAGGTTCGAGCTCTCCCAGGAGCGGTGTGTCGCCTTTTTTTCTTTGCGCTGGTAGCTTTGGAGAAATGTTCTGACGGTGGTGAGAGTGGAGCACGACTGTCTCCGTGACACAATTGGCGAGTGCGATCGGCTGTTAACTGAAAGGTTGGAGGTTCGAGCCCTCCCGGGAGCAGTGTGTCGCTTTTTTTCTTTGCGCTGATAGCTTTGGAGAAACGTTCTGACGGTGGTGAGAGTGCAGCACGACTGTCTCCGTGGCGCAATTGGCTAGCGCGTTCGGCTGTTAACCGAAGGGTTGGAAAGGTTTCACCAACAAGCCCACATCGCCACTCTTGTCGAAAGGTTGTAGGTTCGAGCCCTCCCGGAAGAGCTGTGTCGCTTTTTTCTTTGCGGTGACAGCTATGGAGAAACGTTCCGACGGTGGTGAGAGTGAAGCACGACTGTCTCCTTGACGCATTTGGCTAGGGCAATTGGCTGTTAACCGAAAGGTTGCAGGTTCAAGCCCTCCCGGGAGCGGTGTGTCACTTTTTTCTTTGCGCTGCTACCTTTGGAGAATTGCTCCGACCGTTGTGAGTGTAGAGCACGACTGTCTCCGTGGCGCGATTGGATTGCGCGTTCGGCTGTTAACCAAAAGGTTGGAGGTTCGAGCCCACCCGAGAGCGGTGTGTCTCTTTGTTTTCGCGCTGATAGACTTGGAGAAATGTTCTGACCATGGTGGGAGTGGGAATGACTGTCTCTGTGGCGCAATTGGCTAGCGCCTTCCGCTGTTAACCGAAAGGTTGAAGGGTCGAGCCCTCCCGGGAGCGGAGTGTCGCTTTTTTTCTTTGCGCTGATACCTTTGGAGAAATGTTCTGACGGCGGTGAGAGTGGAGCACGAGTTTCTCCGTGGCGCAATTGGCTAGCGCGATCGGCATTTAACCGAAAGGTTGGAGGTTCGAGCCCACCCGAGAGCGGTGTGTCTCTTTTTTTCGCGCTGATAGACTTGGAGAAATGTTCTGAGCATGATGGGAGTGGGAATGACTGTCTCCGTAGCGCAATTGGCTAGCGTGTTCTGCTGTTAACCGAAAGGTTTGAGGTTTGAGCCCTCCTGGGAGTGGTGTGTCACATTGTTCTTTGCGCTGACAGCTATGGAGAAATGTTCCAACGGTGGTGAGTGTGGAGCACGACTGTCTCCGTGGCGCATTTGGCTAGCGCGATCGGCTATTTACCGAAAGTTTGGAGGTTCGATACCCACACACCATGATCGGCTTTCGACCAAGACTCTCGACGCAAAACGTCATGTTGCAGCTAAAGAATCAAATCATAGACGCCGAAACGCACACCCTGGATACAAAAGCCATTCTGGGCCTTGACCAGCAGAAGGCATTTGATAACGCCACCCACGAGGCCATATTGCGCAACTTGCAAAACCTACACGTAGGTCGGAGAGTGTACGATTACATAAAAGATTTTCTCACCAACCGTAAAGCTACAATCATGGCCGGGGAAGCGGAATCCGAAGAATTCGTTCTAGGCAACAAGGGAACACCACAAGGTTCGGTGCTTTCCCCTTTCCTATTCAACGTGGCGATGCTTGGTTTACCCTCAGAGCTGGAACGCGTCGAAGGGCTTCAGCGCAGTATCTATGCGGATGACATCATCCTATGGGTGATGGGCGGGAGCGACGGTCACATAGAAGAGATTTTACAACAAGCAGTAAATACGGTAGAGCGATACGTGGAGAACAATGGCCTAAAATGCTCTCCTCAAAAATCGGAGTTATTACTCTACAGACCTACAAGCAGAGGTCGCAAGCGCATTCACGAACGACACAACATCACAATCTTAGCAGGAGGATACCCAATACCTCAGGTACAACACATAAGAGTTCTGGGACTCCGAATATCCGAGAACGGACATAACGGGGAAGCAATAAAGTTCCTGGATAACAACACCCAACAAACCATTCGAATGATTCGAAGAATCGCCAACAAAAACTACGGCGTGAAAGAACACAACTTAGTGCAGCTCATCCAAGCCTTCGTCGTCAGCCGCATAGTGTATGTGACCCCATACCTCAAGTTGCAAGTGGCGGAAAAACAAAAGATAGAATGCATAATTAAAAAGCATATAAGCAAGCCCTCGGATTACCGATCACCACGTCTAACGAAAAGTTCGAAGCGTTAGGAATGCATAACACGCTAGACGAACTTATTGAGGCTCATATGATAGCGCCATATGAACGACTCGCGCAAAGCAACACGGGAAGACACATCCTGCACAAACTTGCAATAACGTACGCTGGCCAAAGCGGCAATAAATACGATATCCCAAAAGAAACCAGAGAGCGCATCATAATACCTCCGTTACCCAGAAACATGCACCCCGAACATCACCGGGAGCGGAGGAATGCAAGAGCGAGAACACTGCACAAGAAGTTTCACCATGACGCGGACGTGGTTTATGTAGATGCAGCCGAATATACAGACGGTCGACACATGGCAACAGTCGCTTCAAATCAAGCGGGCCACCTGCTTGCTAGCGGCACCATTAAAACAGGAAATTCGGAAATCGCTGAAGAAACGGCCATAGCGCTGACGCTTGCGTCCACAAGGGCCAGCGTCGTAATCAGTGATTCTAAAACCGCGATTCATAACTTCGCTAACGGAAGGGTCTCGAAAGAGGCGTTAAGAATCTTAAATAACTTTCGCGGAGAGCGCGACGTTTATGTTGTATGGACGCCCGCCCACTCCTCCCTCCCGGGCAATGAAACCGCACACACCCTAGCTCGAGAGTTAGCGAGCCGAGCAGGGGCAGGAATGACGCGGAGCCCGCGTGCGGAGAGAGACCGCATGTTCAGTTACAACGAAATTACCAAGCACTACAGATTAGGGAGGCAGCATTACCCGCCACCACACTCCTCATTAAATAAGCAGCAGGCGACAGCGTGTCGCCTATTACAAACAAACACGTTCCCAAACCCAATCGCTTATAATCATTGTTACCCGGACCTCTACTCAGACAGATGTAAACACTGCAATCAGCGGGCGGACCTCAAACACATTATCTGGGCTTGCCCCAACATCGTGAAGGGGCCAAACACATACATGAATACGGAGCAGTGAGAGACCGCGCTGCTAAGCTCACGCATCGAGGACCAACTACAGGTCATCAGGCAAGCCGAAGATGCCGCTAGGGCCCAAGGACTCCTAGCTGCCATCTAAGGGAGGGGAGTCAACTCCTCTAACACTTGCCGTTTCAATAAAAGTTGTTTCTCTCTCTTGGAGGTTCGAGCCCTCCCGGGAGCGGTGTGTCGCTTTTTTTCTTTGCGCTGATAGCTTTGGAGAACGTTCTGACGGTGGTGAGAGTTGAGCACGACTGTCTCCGTGGCGCAATTGGCTAGCGCGTGCGGTTGTTAACCAAAAAGTTGGAGGTTCGAGCTCTCCCCAGAGTGGTGTGTCGCTTTTTTTTCTTTGTACTGATAGCTTTGGAGAAATGTTCTGAACGTGGTGAGAGTGGAGCAAGACTGTCTCTGTTGTATATTTGGCTAGCGCAATCGGTTGTTAACCGAAAGGTTAGAGGTTCGAGCCCTCCGAAGAAAGGTGTGTCGCTTTTTCCTTTGCGCTGACAGCTATGAAGAATTGTTCCGACGGTGGTGAGTGTGGAGCACGACTGTCTACATGGCGCATTTGGCTAGCGCGATCGGCTATTTACCGAAAGGTTGGAGGTTCGAGCCCTTCCGGGAGTGGAGTGTCGCGTTTTCTCTTTGGGCTGATAGCTTTGGAGAAATGTTCTGACGGTGGTGAGAGTGGAGCACGAGTTTCTCCGTGACGCAATTGGCTAGCGCGTTCGGCTGTTAACTGAAAGGTTCGAGGGTCGAGCCCTCCCCGGGAGCGGTGTGTCACTTTTTTTTTCTTTGCGCTGATAGCTTTGGAGAAATGTTCTGACGGTGGTGAGAGTGGAGCACGACTGTCACCGTGGCGCAATTGGCTAGCGCGTTCGGCTGTTAACCGAAAGGTTGGAGTTTCAAGCCCTCCCCGGGGCAGTTTGTCGCTTCTTTTTCTTTGTGCAGATAGCTTTGGAGGAATGCTCTGATGGTGGTGAGAGTGCAGCACGACTGTCTCCGTGGCGCAATTGGCTAGCGCGATCGACTACTAACCGAAAGGTTGGAGGGTTCGAGCCCACCCAGAGCGGTGTGTCACCTCTTTTTCTTTGCGCTGATAGCTTTTGACAAATCTTCTGATGGTGGTGAGAGTGCAGTACTTCTGTCTCCATGGCGCAATTGGCTAGCGCGTTCCGCTGTTAACCGAAAGGTTGAAGGTTCGAGCCCTCCCGGGAGCAGAGTGTTGCTTTTTTTCTTTGCGCTGAGAGCTTTGGAGAAATGTTCTGATGGTGGTGAGTGTGGAGCAAAAGTTTCTCCGTAGCGCAATTCGTTAGCGCGTTTCGCTGTTAACCAAAAGGTTGGAGGTTCGAGCCCTCCCCGGGGCGGTGTGTCCCTTTTTTATCTTTGTACTGATAGCTTTGGAGAAATGTGCTGAACGTGGTGAGAGTGGAGCACGACTGTCCCCGTGGCGCAATTAGCTGGCGCGTTCAGCTGTTAACCGAAAGGTTGGAGGTTTGAGCCCTCCTGGGAGCGGTGTGTCACTTTTTTTTGCGCTGATACCTTTGGAGAAATGCTCCGACCGTGGTGAGAGTAGAGCACGACTGTCTCCGTGGCGCAATTGGCTAGCGCGTTTGGCTGTTAACCAAAAGGTTGGAGGTTCGAGCCTACCCGAGAGCGGTGTGTCTCTTTTTTCGCGCCGATAGACTTGGAGAAATGTTCTGACCATGGTGGGAGTGGGAATGACTGTCTCCGTAGCACAATTGGCTAGCGTGTTCTGCCGTTAACCGAAAGGTTGGAGGTTTGAGCCCTCCCGGGAGCGGTGTGTCACATTTTTCTTTGCGCTGACAACTATGGAGAAATGTTCCGACGGTGGTGAGTGTGGAGCACGACTGTCTCCGTGGCGCATTTGGCTAGCGCGATCGGCTATTTACCGAAAGTTTGGAGGTTCGAGCACTCCCGGGAGCGGTGTGTCGCTTTTTTTCTTTGCGCTGATAGCTTTGGAGAAACGTTCTGACGGTGGTTAGAGTGGAGCACGACTGTCTCCGTGGCGCAATTGGCTAGCGCGTGCGGCTGTTAACCGAAAAGTTGCAGGTTCGAACCCTCCCCAGAGTGGTGTTCGCTTTTTTTCTTTGTACTGATAGCTTTGGAGAAATGTTCTGAACGTGGTGAGAGTGGAGCAAGACTGTCTCTGTTGCATATTTGGCTAGCGCAATCTGCTGTTAACCGAAAGGTTTGAGGTTTGAGCCCTCCCGGGAGCGGTGTGTCACATTTTTCTTTGCGCTGACAGCTATGGAGAAATGTTCCGACGGTGGTGAGTGTGGAGCACGACTGTCTCC
Organism: Rhipicephalus annulatus; assembly: GCA_013436015.1. Taxonomy (NCBI): domain Eukaryota; kingdom Metazoa; phylum Arthropoda; class Arachnida; order Ixodida; family Ixodidae; genus Rhipicephalus; species Rhipicephalus annulatus. The sequence goes on from WOVY01006946.1 coordinate 11,538, forward strand.
GTGGCGCATTTGGCTAGCGCGATCGGCTATTTACCGAAAGTTTGGAGGTTCGAGCCCTCCCGGGAGCGGTGTGTCGCTTTTTTTCTTTGCGCTGATAGCTTTGGAGAAACGTTCTGACGGTGGTGAGAGTGGAGCACGACTGTCTCCGTGGCGCAATTGGCTAGCGCGTTCGGCTGTTAACCGAAGGGTTAGAAAGGTTTCACCAACAAGCCCACATCGCCAATCTTGTCGAAAGGTTGTAGGTTCGAGCCCTCCCGGGAGAGCTTTGTCACTTTTTTCTTTGCGGTGACAGCTAACGAGAAACGTTCCGACGGTTGTGAGAGTGGAGCACGGCTGTCTCCTTGGTGCATTTGACTAGCGCAATTGGCTGTTAACCAAAGGTTGGAGGTTCGAGCCCTCCTGGGAGCGGTGTGTCACTTTTTTTTGCGCTGATAACTTTGGAGAAATGCTCCGGCCGTGGTGAGAGTAGAGCACGGCTGTCTCCGTGGCGCAATTGGCTAGCGCGTTCAGCTGTTAACCGAAAGGTTGGAGGTTCGAGCCCATCCGAGAGCGGTGTTTCTCTTTTTTTCGCGCCGATAGACTTGGAAAAATGTTCTGAGCATGATGGGAGTGGGAATGACTGTCTCCGTAGCGCAATTGGCTAGCGTGTTCTGCTGTTAACCGAAAGGTTGGAGGTTTGAGCCCTCCTGAGAGCGGTGTGTCACATTTTTCTTTGCGCTGACAGCTATGGAGAAATGTTCCGACGGTGGTGAGTGTGAAGCACGACTGTCTCCGTGGCGCATTTGGCTAGCGCGATCGGCTATTTACCGAAAGTTTGGAGGTTCGAGCCCTCCCGGGAGCGGTGTGTCGCTTTTTTTCTTTGCGCTGATAGCTTTGGAGAAACGTTCTGACGGTGGTGAGAGTTGAGCACGACTGTCTCCGTGGCGCAATTGGCTAGCGCGTGCGGTTGTCAACCGAAAAGTTGGAGGTTCGAGCCCTCCCCAAAGTGGTGTGTCGCTTTTTTTCTTTGTACTGATAGCTTTGGAGAAATGTTATGAACGTGGTGAGAGTGGAGCAAGACTGTCTCTGTTGCATATTTGGCTAGCGCAATCGGCTGTTAACCGAAAGGTTAGAGGTTCGAGCCCTCCGAAGAAAGGTGTGTCGCTTTTTCCTTTGCGCTGACAGCTATGGAGAATTGTTCCGACGGTGGTGAGTGTGGAGCACGACTGTCTACGTGGCGCAATTGGCTAGCGCGTTCGGCTGTTAACCGAAGGGTTAGAAAGGTTTCACCAACAAGCCCACATCGCCAATCTTTTTGAAAGGTTGTAGGTTCGAGCCCTCCCAGGAGAGCTTTGTCACTTTTTTCTTTGCGGTGACAGCTAACGAGAAACGTTCCGACGGTTGTGAGAGTGGAGCACGGCTGTCTCCTTGGCGCATTTGACTAGCGCAATCGGCTGTTAACCAAAGGTTGGAGGTTCGAGCCCTCCTGGGAGCGGTGTGTCACTTTTTTCTTTGCGCTGATAACTTTGGAGAAATGCTCCGACCGTGGTGAGAGTAGAGCACGACTGTCTCCGTGGCGCAATTGGCTAGCGCGTTCGGCTGTTAACCGAAAGGTTGGAGGTTCGAGCCCTCCTGGGAGCGGTGTGTCAAATTTTTCTTTGCGCTGACAGCTATGGAGAAATGTTCCGACGGTGGTGAGTGTGGAGCACGACTGTCTCCGTGGCGCATTTTGCTAGCGCGATCGGCTATTTACCGAACGTTTGGAGGTTCGAGCCCTCCCGGGAGTGGAGTGTCGCTTTTTTTCTTTGGGCTGATAGCTTTGGAGAAATGTTCTGACGGTGGTGAGAGTGGAGCACGAGTTTCTCCGTGACGCAATTGGCTAGCGCGTTCGGCTGTTAACTGAAAGGTTCGAGGGTCGAGCCCTCCCCGGAGCGGTGTGTCACTTTTTTTTTCTTTGCGCTGATAGCCTTGGAGAAATGTTCTGACGGTGGTGAGGGTGGACCACGACTGTCACCGTGGCGCAATTGGCTAGCGCGTTCGGCTGTTAACCGAAAGGTTGGAGTTTCAAGCCCTCCCCGGGGCAGTTTGTCGCTTCTTTTTCTTTGTGCAGATAGCTATGGAGGAATGTTCTGATGGTGGTGAGAGTGCAGGACGACTGTCTCCGTGGCGCAATTTGCTAGCGCGATCGACTACTAACCGAAAGGTTGGAGGGTTCGAGCCCACCCAGAGCGGTGTGTCACCTCTTTTTCTTTGCGCTGATAGCTTTTGAGAAATCTGATGGTGGTGAGAGTGCAGTACTTCTGTCTCCATGGCGCAATTGGCTAGCGCGTTCCGCTGTTAACCGAAAGGTTGAAGGTTCGAGCCCTCCAGGGAGAAGGGTGTTGCTTTTTTTCTTTGCACTGAGAGCTTTGGAGAAATGTTCCGACGGTGGTGAGTGTGGAGCACGACTGTCTCCGTGGCGCATTTGGCTAGCGCGATCGGCTATTTACCGAACGTTTGGAGGTTCGAGCCCTCCCGGGAGCGGTGTGTCGCTTTTTTTCTTTGCGCTGATAGCTTTGGAGAAACGTTCTGACGGTGGTCAGAGTGGAGCACGACTGTCTCCGTGGCGCAATTGGCTAGCGCGTGCGGCTGTTAACCGAAAAGTTGCAGGTTCGAACCCTCCCCAGAGTGGTGTGTCGCTTCTTTTCTTTGTACTGATAGCTTTGGAGAAATGTTCTGAACGTGGTGAGAGTGGAGCAAGACTGTCTCTGTTGCATATTTGGCTAGCGCGATCTGCTGTTAACCGAAAGGTTGGAGGTTTGAGCCCTCCCGGGAGCGGTGTGTCACATTTTTTTTTTGCGCTGACAGCTAAGGAGAAATGTTCCGACGGTGGTGAGTGTGGAGCACGACTGTCTCCGTGGCGCAATTGTCTAGCGTGATCGGCTATTTACCGAAAGTTTGGAGGTTCGAGCCCTCCCGGGAGCGGTGTGTCGCTTTTTTTCTTTGCGCTTATAGCTTTGGAGAAACGTTCTGACGGTGGTGAGAGTGGAGCACGACTGTCTCCGTGGCGCAATTGGCTAGCGCGTGCGGCTGTTAACCGAAAAGTTGGAGGTTCGAACCCTCACCAGAGTGGTGTGTCGCTTTTTTTTTCTTTGTACAGATAGCTTTGGAGAAATGTTCTGAACGTGGTGAGAGTGGAGCAAGACTGTCTCTGTTGCATATTTGGCTAGCGCGATCGGCTGTTAACCGAAAGGTTAGAGGTTCGAGCCCTCCCGGGAGAGGTGTGTCGCTTTTTCCTCTGCGCTGACAGCTATGGAGAATTGTTCCGACGGTGGTGAGTGTGGAGCACGACTGTCTCCATGACGCATTTGGCTAGCGCGATCGGCTATTTATCGAAAGGTTGGAGGTTCGAGCCCTCCCGGGAGTGGAGTGTCGCTTTTTTTCTTTGGGCTGATAGCTTTGGAGAAATGTTCTGACGGTGGTGAGAGTGGAGCACGACTGTAACCGTGGCGCAATTGGCTAGCGCGTTCGGCTGTTAACCGAAAGGTTGGAGTTTCAAGCCCTCCCCGGGGCAGTTTGACGCTTTTTTTTCTTTGTGCAGATAGCTTTGGAGGAATGTTCTGATGGTGGTGAGAGTGCAGCACGACTGTCTCCTTGGCGCAATTGGCTAGCGCGATCGACTACTAACCGAAAGGTTGGAGGGTTCGAGCCCACCCAGAGCGGTGTGTCACTTCTTTTTCTTTGCGCTGATAGCTTTGGAGAAATGTTCTTATGGTGGTGAGAGTGGAGCACGAGTTTCTCCGTGGCGCAATTGGCTAGCGCGTTCGGCTGTTACCTGAAAGGTTAGAGGTTCGAGCCCTCCCCGGGGCGGTGTGTCGCTTTTTTTTTCTTTGTACTGATAGCTTTGAAGAAATGTTCTGAACGTGGTGAGAATGGAGCACGACTGTCCCCGTGGCGCAATTAGCTAGCGCGGCTCGCTGTTAACCTAAGGTTGGAGGTTCGAGCCCTCCCGGGAGCATTTTGTCACTTTTTTTTCTTTGCGCTGATAGCTTTGGAGAATTGTTCTGATGGTGGTGAGAGTGGAGCACGAGTTTCTCCGTGGCGCAATTGGCTAGCACGTTCGGCTGTTAACCGAAAGGTTGGAGGTTCAAGCCAAAGCCGGGGCGGTGTGTCGCTTTTTTTTCTTTGTGCTGATAGCTTTGGAAGAATGTTCTGATGGTGGTAAGAGTGCAGCACGACTGTCTCCGTGGCGCAATTGCCTAGCGCGATCGGCTGGTAATCGAATGGTTGGAGGTTCGAGCCCACCCAGGGGCGGTGTCTCACTTCTTTTTCTTTGCGCTGATAGCTTTTGAGAAATCTTCTGATGGTGGTGAGAGTGCAGTACGACTGTCTCCATGCGCAATTGGCCAGCGCGTTCCGCTGTTAACCGAAAGGTTGAAGGTTCGAGCCCTCTCGGGATTGCTGTGTCGCCTTTTTTCTTTGCGCTAATAGCTTTGGAGAGATGTTCTGATGGTGGTGAGAGTGGAGCACGAGTTTCTCCGTGGCGCAATCGGCCAGCGTGTTCGGCTTTTAACCAAAAGGTTGGAGGTTCGAGCCCTCCCGGGAGCGTTGTGTCACTTTTTCTTTTGCGCTGACAGCTATGCAGAAATGTTGCAACAGAGGTGAGTGTGGAGCACGACTGTCTCCATGGCGCATTTGGCTAGCGCGATTGGCTATTTACCGGAAGGTTGGAGGGTCGAGCCCTCCCGGGAATGGAGTGTCGCTTTTTTTGCGCTGATAGCTTTGGAGAAATGTTCTGACGGTGGTGAGAATGGAGCACGAGTTTCTCCGTGGCGCAACTGGCTAGCGCGATCGGCTGTTAACCGAAATGTTGGAGGTTCGAGCCCACAAAGAGCGTTGTGTCACTTCTTTTTCTTTGCGCCGATAGCTTTTGAGAAATCCTCTGATGGTGTTGAAAGAGCAGTACGAGTGTCTCCGTGGCGCAATTGGCTAGCGCGTTCCGCTGTTAACCGAAAGGTTGAAGGTTCGAGCTCTCCCGGGAGCGGAGTGTCGCTTTATTTCTTCGCGCTGATAGCTTTGAAGAAATGTTCTGACGGTGGTGAGAACGGAGCACGAGTTTCTCCGTGGCGCAATTGGCAAGCGCTTTCGGCTGTTAACCGAAAGGTTGGAGGTTCGAGCCCTCCCCGCGGCGGTGTGTCGCTTTTTTGTACTGATAGCTTTGGAGAAATGTTCTGAACGTGGTGAGAGTGGAGCACGACTGTCCCCGTGGCCCAATTAGCTAGCGCCTTCAGCTGTTAGCCGAAAGGTTGGAGGTTCGAGCTCTCACAGGAGCGGTGTGTCACTTTTTTTCTTTGCGCTGATTGCTTTGGAGAAATGTTCTGACGGTGGTGAGAGTGGAGCACGACTGTCTCCGTGGCACAATTGGCGAGTGCGATCAGCTGTTAACTGAAAGGTTGGAGGTTCGAGCACTCCCAGGAGCAGTGTGTCGCTTTTTTTCTTTGCGCTGATAGCTTTGGAGAAACGTTCTGACGGTGGTGAGAGTGGACCACGACTGTCTCCGTGGCGCAATTGGCTAGCGCGTTCGGCTGTTAGCCGAAGGGTTTGAAAGGTTTCACCAACAAGCCCACATCGCCACTCTTGTCGAAAGGTTGTAGGTTCGAGCCCTCCCGGGAGAGCTGTGTCGCTTTTTTCTTTGCAGTGAGAGCTATGGAGAAACGTTCTGACGGTGGTGAGAGTGGAGCACGAGTTTCTCCGTGGCGCAATTGGCTAGCGTGTTCGGTTTAACCGAAAGGTTGGAGGTTCGAGCCCTCCCAGGAGCGTTGTGTCCCTTTTTTCTTTGCGCTGACAGCTATGCAGAAATGTTCCGACGGTGGTGAGTGTGGAGCACGACTGTCACAATGGCGCATTTGGCTAGCGCAATCGGCTATTTACCGAAAGGTTGGAGGTTGGAGCTCTCCCGGGAGTGGAGTGTCGCTTTTTTTTCTTTGCGCTGATAGTTTTAGAGAAATGTTCTGACGGCGGTGAGAGTGGAGCACGAGTTTCTGCGTGGCGCAATTGGCTAGCACGATCGGCTGTTAACCAAAAGGTTGGAGGTTCGAGCCCACCAAGGGGCGTTGTGTCACTTCTTTTTCTTTGCGCCAATAGCTTTTGAGAAATCTTCTGCTGGTGTTGAGAGTGCAGTACGACTGTCTCCGTGGTACAATTGGCGAGTGCGATCGGCTGTTAACTGAAAGGTTGGAGGTTCGAGCCCTCCCGGGAGCAGTGTGTCGCTTTTTTTCTTTTCGCTGATAGCTTTTGAGAAACGTTCTGACGGTGGTGAGAGTAGAGCATGACTGTCACCGTGGCGCAATTGGCTAGCGCGTTCGGCTGTTAGCCGAAGGTTTGGAAAGGTTTCATCAACAAGCCCACATCGCCACTCTTGTCGAAAGGTTGTAGGTTCGTGCCCCCCCGGGAGAGCTGTGTTGCTTTTTTCTTTGCGGTGACAGCTATGGAGAAACGTTCCGACGGTGGTGAGAGTGGAGCACGACTGTCTCCTTGGCGCATTTGGCTAGCGCAATTGGCTGTTACCCGAAAGGTTGGAGGTTCGAGCCCTCCTGGGAGCGGTGTGTCATTTTTTTCTTTGCGCTGATACCTTCGGAGAAATGCTCCGACCGTGGTGAGAGTAGAGCACGAGCACGACTGTCTCCGTGGCGCAATTGGCTAGCGCGTTCGGCTGTTAACCAAAAGGTTGTAGGTTCGAGCCCACCCGAGAGCGGTGTGTCTCTTTTTTTTTCGGGCTGATAGACTTGGAGAAATGTTCTGACCATGGTGGGAGTGGGAATGACTGTCTCCGTAGCGCAATTGGCTAGCGTGTTCTGCTGTTAAGCAAAAGTTTGGAGGTTTGAGGCCTCCCGCGAGCGGTGTGTTACTTTTTTCTTTGCGCTGACAGCTATGGAGAAATGTTCCGACGGTGGTGAGTGTGGAGCACGACTGTCTCCGTGGCGCATTTGGCTGGCGCGATCGGCTATTTACCGAAAGGTTGGAGGTTCGAGCCATCCCGGGAGTGGAGTGTCGCTTTTTTTCTTTGCGCTAATAGCTTTGGAGAAATGTTCTGACGGTGGTGAGAGTGGAGCACGAGTTTCTTCGTGACGCAATTGGCTAGCGCGTTCGGCTGTTAACTGAAAGGCTCGCGGGTCGAGCCCTCCCCGGGGTGGTGTGTCGCTTTTTTTTCTTTGTACTGATAGCTTTGGAGAAACTGTTGTGAATGTGGTGAGAGTGGAGCACGACTGTCACCGTGGCGCAATTAGCTAGCGCGACTCGCTGTTAACCAAAAGGTTGGAGGTTCCAGCCCTCCCGGGAGTGGTGTGTCACTTTTTTTTCTTTGCACTGATAGCTTTGGAGTAATATTCTGACGGTGGTGAGAGTGGAGCACGAGTTTCTCCGTGGCGCAATTGGCTAGCGCGTTCGGCTGTTAACCGAAAGGTTGGAGATTCAAGCTCTTTCCGGGGCAGTTCGTCGCTTTTTTTTTCTTTGTGCTGATAGCTTTGGAGGAATGTTCTGATGGTGGTGAGAGTGCAGCACGACTGTCTCCGTGGCGCAATTGGCTAGCGCGATCGACTGCTAACCGAAGGGTTGGAGGGTTCGAGCCCACCAATGGGCGGTGTGTCACTTCTTTTTCTTTGCGCTGATAGCTTTGGAGAAATGTTCTGAACGTGGTGAGAGTGGAGCACGACTGTCCCCGTGGCGCAATTAGCTGGCGCATTCAGCTGTTAACCGAAAGGTTGGAGGTTCCAGCTCTCCCAGGAGCGGTGTGTCGCTTTTTTTCTTTGCGCTGATAGCTTTGGAGAAATGTTCTGACGGTGGTGAGCACGAGTTTCACCGTGGCGCAATTGGCTAGCGTGTTCGGCTGTTTATCGAAAGGTTGGAGGTTCAAGCCCTCCCGGGAGCGGTGTGTTACATTTTTTCTTTGCGCTGATACCTTTGGAGAAAAGCTCTGACCGTAGTGAGAGTGGAGCACGACTGCCTTCGTGGCGCAATAGGCTAGCGCGTTTGGCTGTTAACCGAAAGGTTGGAGGTTCGAGCCTTCCTGGGAGCGGTGTGTCGCTTTTTTTCTTTACGCTGATGGCTTTGCAGAAATGTTCTCACGTTGGTGAAACTGGAGCATGAGTATATCCGTGGCGCGATTGGCTAGCGCGTTCAGCTGTTAACCAGGCGGTTGAAGGTTAAAGCCTTCCCGAGAGCGGTGTGTCTGTTTTTTCTTCGCGCTGATAGCTTTGGAGAAATGTTCTGGCCGTGGTGAGTGTGGAAATGACTGTCTCCGTAGCGCAATTGGTAACGCGATCGGCTGTTAACCGAAAGGTTGGAGGTTTGAGCCCTCCCGGGAGCGGTGAGTCGCTTTTTTGCTTTGCGCCTATAGCTTTGGAGAAATGTTCTGACGGTGGTGAGTGTGAAGCACGACTGTCTCCATGGCGCATTTCGCTAGCGCGATCGGCTATTTACCGAAAGGTTGGAGGTTCGAGCACTCCCGCGAGTGGAGTGTCACTTTTTTGCGCTGATAGCTTTGGAGAAATGTTCTGACGGTGGTGAGAGTGGAGCACGAGTTTCTCCGCGGCGCAATTAGCTAGCGCGTTCGGCTGTTAACTGCAAGGTTAGAGGTTCGAGCCCTCCCCGGGCGGTGTGTCGCTTTTTTTTCTTTGTACTGATAGCTTTGAAGAAATGTTCTGAACGTGGTGAGAGTGGAGCACAACTGTCCCCTTGGCGCAATCAGCTAGCGCGGCTCGCTGTTAACCAAAAGGTTGGAGGTTCGAGCCCTCCCGGGAGCGGTTTGTCACTTTTTTTTTCTTTGCGCTGATAGCTTTGGAGAATTGTTCTGACGGTGGTAAGAGTGGAGCACGAGTTTCTCCGTGGCGCAATTGGCTAGCGCGATCGACTACTAACCGACAGGTTGGAGGGTTCGAGCCCACCCAGAGCGGTGTGTCACCTCTTTTTCTTGGCGCTGATAGCTTTTGACAAATCTTCTGATGGTGGTGAGAGTGCAGTACTTCTGTCTCCGTGGCGCAATTGGCTAGCGCGTTCCGCTGTTAACCGAAAGGTTGAAGGTTCGAGCCCTCCCGGGAGCAGAGTGTTGCTTTTTCTCTTTGCGCTGAGAGCTTTGGAGAAATGTTCTGACGGTGGTGAGAGTGGAGCAAAAGTTTCTCCGTAGCGCAATTCGTTAGCGCGTTTGGCTGTTAACCAAAAGGTTGGAGGTTCGAGCCCTCCCCGGGGTGGTGTGTCCCTTTTTTATCTTTGTACTGATAGCTTTGGAGAAATGTTCTGAACGTGGTGAGAGTGGAGCACGACTGTCCCCGTGGCGCAATTAGCTGGCGCGTTCAGCTGTTAACCGAAAGGTTGGAGGTTTGAGCCCTCCTGGGAGCGGTGTGTCACTTTTTTTTGCGCTGATACCTTTGGAGAAATGCTCCGACCGTGGTGAGAGTAGAGCACGACTGTCTCCGTGGCGCTATTGGCTAGCGCGTTTGGCTGTTAACCAAAAGGTTGGAGGTTCGAGCCTACCCGAGAGCGGTGTGTCTCTTTTTTTCGCGCCGATAGACTTGGAGAAATGTTCTGACCATGGTGGGAGTGGGAATGACTGTCTCCGTAGCACAATTGGCTAGCGTGTTCTGCCGTTAACCGAAAGGTTGGAGGTTTGAGCCCTCCCGGGAGCGGTGTGTCACATTTTTCTTTGCGCTGACAACTATGGAGAAATGTTCCGACGGTGGTGAGTGTGGAGCACGACTGTGTCCGTGGCGAATTTGGCTAGCGCGATCGGCTATTTACCGAAAGTTTGGAGGTTCGAGCCCTCCCGGGAGCGGTGTGTCGCTTTTTTTCTTTGCGCTGATAGCTTTGGAGAAACGTTCTGACGGTGGTTAGAGTGGAGCACGACTGTCTCCGTGGCGCAATTGGCTAGCGCGTGCGGCTGTTAACCGAAAAGTTGCAGGTTCGAACTCTCCCCAGAGTGGTGTGTCGCTTTTTTTCTTTGTACTGATAGCTTTGGAGAAATGTTCTGAACGTGGTGAGAGTGGCGCAAGACTGTCTCTGTTGCATATTTGGCTAAGCGCAATCTGCTGTTAACCGAAAGGTTGGAAGTTTGAGCCCTCCCGGGAGCGGTGTGTCACATTTTTCTTTGCGCTGACAGCTATGGAGAAATGTTCCGACGGTGGTGAGTGTGGAGCACGACTGTCTCCGTGGCGCATTTGGCTAGCGCGATCGGCTATTTACCTAAAGTTTGGAGGTTCGAGCCCTCCCGGGAGCGGTGTGTCGCTTTTTTTCTTTGCGCTGATAGCTTTGGAGAAACGTTCTGACGGTGGTGAGAGTGGAGCACGACTGTCTCCGTGGCGCAATTGGCTAGCGCGTTCGGCTGTTAACCGAAGGGTTAGAAAGGTTTCACCAACAAGCCCACATCGCCAATCCTGTCGAAAGGTTGTAGGTTCGAGCCCTCCCGGGAGAGCTTTGTCACTTTTTTCTTTGCGGTGACAGCTAACGAGAAACGTTCCGACGGTTGTGAGAGTGGAGCACGGCTGTCTCCTTGGTGCATTTGACTAGCGCAATTGGCTGTTAACCAAAGGTTGGAGGTTCGAGCCCTCCTGGGAGCGGTGTGTCACTTTTTTTTTGCGCTGATAACTTTGGAGAAATGCTCCGACCGTGGTGAGAGTAGAGCACGACTGTCTCCGTGGCGCAATTGGCTAGCGCGTTCGGCTGTTAACCGAAAGGTTGGAGGTTCGAGCACATCCGAGAGCGGTGTTTATCTTTTTTTCGCGCCGATAGACTTGGAAAAATGTTCTGAGCATGATGGGAGTGGGAATGACTGTCTCCGTAGCGCAATTGGCTAGCGTGTTCTGCTGTTAACCGAAAGGTTGGAGGTTTGAGCCCTCCTGGGAGCGGTGTGTCACAATTTTCTTTGCGCTGACAGCTATGGAGAAATGTTCCGACGGTGGTGAGTGTGAAGCACGACTGTCTCCGTGGCGCATTTGGCTAGCGCGATCGGCTATTTACCGAAAGTTTGGAGGTTCGAGCCCTCCCGGGAGCGGTGTGTCGCTTTTTTTCTTTGCGCTGATAGCTTTGGAGAAACGTTCTGACGGTGGTGAGAGTTGAGCACGACTGTCTCCGTGGCGCAATTGGCTAGCGCGTGCGGTTGTTAACCGAAAAGTTGGAGGTTCGAGCCCTCCCCAAAGTGGTGTGTCGCTTTTTTTTTCTTTGTACTGATAGCTTTGGAGAAATGTTCTGAACGTGGTGAGAGTGGAGCAAGACTGTCTCTGTTGCATATTTGGCTAGCGCAATCGGCTGTTAACCGAAAGGTTAGAGGTTCGAGCCCTCCGAAGAAAGGTGTGTCGCTTTTTCCTTTGCGCTGACAGCTATGGAGAATTGTTCCGACGGTGGTGAGTGTGGAGCACGACTGTCTACGTGGCGCAATTGGCTAGCGCGTTCGGCTGTTAACCGAAGGCTTAGAAAGGTTTCACCAACAAGCCCACATAGCCAATCTTGTCGAAAGGTTGTAGGTTCGAGCCCTCCCAAGAGAGCTTTGTCACTTTTTTCTTTGCGGTGACAGCTAACGAGAAACGTTCCGACGGTTGTGAGAGTGGAGCACGGCTGTCTCCTTGGCGCATTTGACTAGCGCAATCGGCTGTTAACCAAAGGTTGGAGGTTCGAGCCCTCCTGGGAGTGGTGTGTCACTTTTTTCTTTGCGCTGATAACTTTGGAGAAATGCTCCGACCGTGGTGAGAGTAGAGCACGACTGTCTCCGCGGCGCAATTGGCTAGCGCGTTCGGCTGTTAACCGAAAGGTTGGAGGTTCGAGCCCTCCTGGGAGCGGTGTGTCAAATTTTTCTTTGCGCTGACAGCTATGGAGAAATGTTCCGACGGTGGTGAGTGTGGAGCACGACTGTCTCCGTGGCGCATTTGGCTAGCGCGATCGGCTATTTACCGAACGTTTGGAGGTTCGAGCCCTCCCGGGAGTGGAGTGTCGCTTTTTTTCTTTGGGCTGATAGCTTTGGAGAAATGTTCTGACGGTGGTGAGAGTGGAGCACGAGTTTCTCCGCGGCGCAATTACTAACGCGTTCGGCTGTTAACTGCAAGGTTAGAGGTTCGAGCCCTCCCCGGGCGGTGTGTCGCTTTTTTTTCTTTGTACTGATAGCTTTGAAGAAATGTTCTGAACGTGGTGAGAGTGGAGCACAACTGTCCCCTTGGCGCAATCAGCTAGCGCGGCTCGCTGTTAACCAAAAGGTTGGAGGTTCGAGCCCTCCCGGGAGCGGTTTGTCACTTTTTTTTTTCTTTGCGCTCATAGCTTTGGAGAATTGTTCTGACGGTGGTAAGAGTGGAGCACGAGTTTCTCCGTGGCGCAATTGGCTAGCGCGATCGACTACTAACCGAAAGGTTGGAGGGTTCGAGCCCACCCAGAGCGGTGTGTCACCTCCTTTTCTTTGCGCTGATAGCTTTTGACAAATCTTCTGATGGTGGTGAGAGTGCAGTACTTCTGTCTCCATGGCGCAATTGGCTAGCGCGTTCCGCTGTTAACCGAAAGGTTGAAGGTTCGAGCCCTCCCGGGAGCAGAGTGTTGCTTTTTTTCTTCGCGCTGAGAGCTTTGGAGAAATGTTCTGATGGTGGTGAGAGTGGAGCAAAAGTTTCTCCGTCGCGCAATTCGTTAGCGCGTTTGGCTGTTAACCAAAAGATTGGAGGTTCGAGCCCTCCCCGGGGCGGTGTGTCCCTTTTTTATCTTTGTACTGATAGCTTTGGAGAAATGTTCTGAACGTGGTGAGAGTGGAGCACGACTGTCCCCGTGGCGCAATTCGCTAGCGCGATCGGCTATTTACCGAAAGGTTGGAGGTTCGAGCACTCCCGCGAGTGGAGTGTCACTTTTTTTGCGCTGATAGCTTTGGAGAAATGCTCCGACCGTGGTGAGAGTAGAGCACGACTGTCTCCGTGGCGCAATTGGCTAGCGCGTTTGGCTGTTAACCAAAAGGTTGGAGGTTCGAGCCTACCCGGGCGGTGTGTCGCTTTTTTTCTTTGTACTGATAGCTTTGAAGAAATGTTCTGAACGTGGTGAGAGTGGAGCACAACTGTCCCCTTGGCGCAATCAGCTAGCGCGGCTCGCTGTTAACCAAAAGGTTGGAGGTTCGAGCCCTCCCAGGAGCGGTTTGTCACTTTTTTTTTCTTTGCGCTGATAGCTTTGGAGAATTGTTCTGACGGTGGTAAGAGTGGAGCACGAGTTTCTCCGTGGCGCAATTGGCTAGCGCGATCGACTACTAACCGACAGGTTGGAGGGTTCGAGCCCACCTAGAGCGGTGTGTCACCTCTTTTTCTTTGCGCTGATAGCTTTTGACAAATCTTCTGATGGTAGTGAGAGTGCAGTACTTCTGTCTCCGTGGCGCAATTGGCTAGCGCGTTCCGCTGTTAACCGAAAGGTTGAAGGTTCGAGCCCTCCCGGGAGTAGAGTGTTGCTTTTTCTCTTTGCACTGAGAGCTTTGGAGAAATGTTCTGACGGTGGTGAGAGTGGAGCAAAAGTTTCTCCGTAGCGCAATTCGTTAGCGCGTTTGGCTGTTAACCAAAAGGTTGGAGGTTCGAGCCCTCCCCGGGGCGGTGTGTCCCTTTTTTATCTTTGTACTGATAGCTCTGGAGAAATGTTCTGAACGTGGTGAGAGTGGAGCACGACTGTCCCCGTGGCGCAATTAGCTGGCGCGTTCAGCTGTTAACCGAAAGGTTGGAGGTTTGAGCCCTCCCGGGAGCGGTGTGTCACATTTTTCTTTGCGCTGACAGCTATGGAGAAATGTTCCGACGGTGGTGAGTGTGGAGCACGACTGTCTCCGTGGCGCATTTGGCTAGCGCGATCGGCTATTTACCGAAAGTTTGGAGGTTCGAGCCCTCCCGGGAGCGGTGTGTCGCTTTTTTTCATTGCGCTGATAGCTTTGGAGAAACGTTCTGACGGTGGTGAGAGTGGAGCACGACTGTCTCCGTGGCGCAATCGGCTAGCGCGTTCGGCTGTTAACCGAAGGGTTAGAAAGGTTTCACCAACAAGCCCACATCGCCAATCTTGTCGAAAGGTTGTAGGTTCGAGCCCTCCCGGGAGAGCTTTGTCACTTTTTTCTTTGTGGTGACAGCTAACGAGAAACGTTCCGACGGTTGTGAGAGTGGAGCACGGCTGTCTCCTTGGTGCATTTGACTAGCGCAATTGGCTGTTAACCAAACGTTGGAGGTTCGAGCCCTCCTGGGAGCGGTGTGTCACTTTTTTTTGCGCTGATAACTTTGGAGAAATGCTCCGACCGTGGTGAGAGTAGAGCACGACTGTCTCCGTGGCGCAATTGGCTAGCGCGTTCGGCTGTTAACCGAAAGGTTGGAGGTTCGAGCCCATCCGAGAGCGGTGTTTATCTTTTTTTCGCGCCGATAGACTTGGAAAAATGTTCTGAGCATGATGGGAGTGGGAATGACTGTCTCCGTAGCGCAATTGGCTAGCGTGTTCTGCTGTTAACCGAAAGGTTGGAGGTTTGAGCCCTCCTGGGAGCGGTGTGTCACAATTTTCTTTGCGCTGACAGCTATGGAGAAATGTTCCGACGGTGGTGAGTGTGAAGCACGACTGTCTCCGTGGCGCATTTGGCTAGCGCGATCGGCTATTTACCGAAAGTTTGGAGGTTCGAGCCCTCCCAGGAGCGGTGTGTCGCTTTTTTTCTTTGCGCTGATAGCTTTGGAGAAACGTTCTGACGGTGGTGAGAGTTGAGCACGACTGTCTCCGTGGGGCAATTGGCTAGCGCGTGCGGTTGTTAACCGAAAAGTTGGAGGTTCGAGCCCTCCCCAAAGTGGTGTGTCGCTTTTTTTTCTTTGTACTGATAGCTTTGGAGAAATGTTCTGAACGTGGTGAGAGTGGAGCAAGACTGTCTCTGTTGCATATTTGGCTAGCGCAATCGGCTGTTAACCGAAAGGTTAGAGGTTCGAGCCCTCCGAAGAAATGTGTGTCGCTTTTTCCTTTGCGCTGACAGCTATGGAGAATTGTTCCGACGGTGGTGAGTGTGGAGCACGACTGTCTACGTGGCGCAATTGGCTAGCGCGTTCGGCTGTTAACCGAAGGGTTAGAAAGGTTTCACCAACAAGCCCACATCGCCAATCTTGTCGAAAGGTTGTAGGTTCGAGCCCTCCCAGGAGAGCTTTGTCACTTTTTTCTTTGCGGTGACAGCTAACGAGAAACGTTCCGACGGTTGTGAGAGTGGAGCACGGCTGTCTCCTTGGCGCATTTGACTAGCGCAATCGGCTGTTAACCAAAGGTTGGAGGTTCGAGCCCTCCTGGGAGTGGTGTGTCACTTTTTTCTTTGCGCTGATAACTTTGGAGAAATGCTCCGACCGTGGTGAGAGTAGAGCACGACTGTCTCCGTGGCGCAATTGGCTAGCGCGTTCGGCTGTTAACCGAAAGGTTGGAGGTTCGAGCCCTCCTGGGAGCGGTGTGTCAAATTTTTCTTTGCGCTGACAGCTATGGAGAAATGTTCCGACGGTGGTGAGTGTGGAGCACGACTGTCTCCGTGGCGCATTTGGCTAGCGCGATCGGCTATTTACCGAACGTTTGGAGGTTCGAGCCCTCCCGGGAGTGGAGTGTCGCTTTTTTTCTTTGGGCTGATAGCTTTGGAGAAATGTTCTTACGGTGGTGAGGGTGGACCACGATTGTCACCGTGGCGCAATTGGCTAGCGCGTTCGGCTGTTAACCGAAAGGTTGGAGTTTCAAGCCCTCCCCGGGGCAGTTTGTCGCTTCTTTTTCTTTGTGCAGATAGCTTTGGAGGAATGTTTTGATGGTGGTGAGAGTGCAGCACGACTGTCTCCGTGGCGCAATTGGCTAGCGCGATCGACTACTAACCGAAAGGTTGGAGGGTTCGAGCCCACCCAGAGCGGTGTGTCACCTCTTTTTCTTTGCGCTGATAGCTTTTGAGAAATCTTCTGATGGTGGTGAGAGTGCAGTACTTCTGTCTCCATGGCGCAATTGGCTAGCGCGTTCCGCTGTTAACCGAAAGGTTGAAGGTTCGAGCCCTCCAGGGAGAAGAGTGTTGCTTTTTTTCTTTGCACTGAAGCTTTGGAGAAATGCTCTGATGGTGGTGAGAGTGGAGCAGAAGTTTCTCCGTAGCGCAATTGGTTAGCGCGTTTGGCTGTTAACCAAAAGGTTGGAGGTTCAAGCCCTCCCTGGGGCGGTGTGTCGCTTTTTTATCTTTGTACTGATAGCTTTGGAGAAATGTTCTGAACGTGGTGAGAGTGGAGCACGACTGTCCCCGTGGCGCAATTAGCTGGCGCATTCAGCTGTTAACCGAAAGGTTGGAGGTTCGAGCCCTCCTGGGAGCGGTGTGTCACTTTTTTCTTTGCGCTGATACCTTTGGAGAAATGCTCTGACCGCGGTGAGAGTAGAGCACGACTGTCTCCGTGGCGCAATGTGCTAGCGCGTTCGGCTATTAACCAAAAGTTGGAGGTTCGAGCCTACCCGAGAGCGGTGTGTCTCTTTTTTTCGCGCCGATAGACTTGGAGAAATGTTCTGACCATGGTGGGAGTGGGAATGACTGTCTCCGTAGCACAATTGGCTAGCGTGTTCTGCCGTTAACCGAAAGGTTGGAGGTTTGAGCCCTCCCGGGAGCGGTGTGTCACATTTTTCTTTGCGCTGACAACTATGGAGAAATGTTCCGATGGTGGTGAGTGTGGAGCACGACTGTGTCCGTGGCGAATTTGGCTAGCGCGATCGGCTATTTACCGAAAGTTTGGAGGTTCGAGCCCTCCCGGGAGCGGTGTGTCGCTTTTTTTCTTTGCGCTGATAGCTTTGGAGAAACGTTCTGACGGTGGTTAGAGTGGAGCACGACTGTCTCCGTGGCGCAATTGGCTAGCGCGTGCGGCTGTTAACCGAAAAGTTGCAGGTTCGAACTCTCCCCAGAGTGGTGTGTCGCTTTTTTTCTTTGTACTGATAGCTTTGGAGAAATGTTCTGAACGTGGTGAGAGTGGAGCAAGACTGTGTCTGTTGCATATTTGGCTAGCGCGATCTGCTGTTAACCGAAAGGTTGGAGGTTTGAGCCCTCCCGGGAGCGGTGTGTCACATTTTTTTTTGCGCTGACAGCTATGGAGAAATGTTCCGACGGTGGTGAGTGTGGAGCACGACTGTCTCCGTGGCGCAATTGGCTAGCGCGATCGGCTATTTACCGAAAGTTTGGAGGTTCGAGCCCTCCCGGGAGCGGTGTGTTGCTTTTTTTCTTTGCGCTGATAGCTTTGGAGAAACGTTCTGACGGTGGTGAGAGTGGAGCACGACTGTCTCCGTGGTGCAATTGGCTAGCGCGTGCGGCTGTTAACCGAAAAGTTGGAGGTTCGAACCCTCCCCAGAGTGGTGTGTCGCTTTATTTTTCTTTGTACAGATAGCTTTGGAGAAATGTTCTGAACGTGGTGAGAGTGGAGCAAGACTGTCTCTGTTGCATATTTGGCTAGCGCGATCGGCTGTTAACCGAAAGGTTAGAGGTTCGAGCCCTCCCGGGAGAGGTGTGTCGCTTTTTCCTCTGCGCTGACAGCTATGGAGAATTGTTCCGACGGTGGTGAGTGTGGAGCACGACTGTCTCCATGACGCATTTGGCTAGCGCGATCGGCTATTTACCGAAAGGTTGGAGGTTCGAGCCCTCCCGGGAGTGGAGTGTCGCTTTTTTTTCTTTGGGCTGATAGCTTTGGAGAAATGTTCTGACGGTGGTGAGAGTGGAGCACGACTGTAACCGTGGCGCAATTGGCTAGCGCGTTCGGCTGTTAACCGAAAGGTTGGAGTTTCAAGCCCTCCCCGGGGCAGTTTGACGCTTTTTTTTCTTTGTGCAGATAGCTTTGGAGGAATGTTCTGATGGTGGTGAGAGTGCAGCACGACTGTCTCCGTGGCGCGATTGGCTAGCGCGATCAACTACTAACCGAAAGGTTGGAGGGTTCGAGCCCACCCAGAGCGGTTCGTCACTTCTTTTTCTTTGCGCTGATAGCTTTTGAGAAATCTTCTGATGGTGGTGAGAGTGTAGTACGACTGTCTCGAAGTCGCAATTGGCTAGCGCGTTCCGCTGTTAACCGAAAGGTTGAAGGTTCGAGCCCTCCCGGGAGCAGAGTGTTGCTTTTTTTCTTTGCGCTGAGAGCTTTGGAGAAATGTTCTGGCGGTGGTGAGAGTGGACCAGAAGTTTCTTCGTAGCGCAATTGGTTAGCGCGTTTGGCTGTTAACCAAAAGGTTGGAGGTTCGAGCCCTCCCCAGGGCGGTGTGTCCCTTTTTTTGTACTGATAGCTTTGGAGAAATGTTCTGAACGTGGTGAGAGTTGAGCACGACTGTCCCCGTGGCGCAATTAGATGGCGCATTCAGCTGTTAATCGAAAGGTTTGAGGTTCCAGCTCTCCCAGGAGCGGTGTTTCGCTTTTTTTGCGGTGATAGCTTTGGAGAAATGTTCTGACGGTGGTGAGCACGAGTTTCACCGTGGAGCAATTGGCTAGCGTGTTCGGCTGTATACCGAAAGGTTGGAAGTTCAAGCCCTCCCGGGAGTGGTGTGTTACAATTTTTCTTTGCGCTGATACCTTTGGAGAAATGCTCTGACCGTAGTGCGAGTGGAGCACGACTGTCTTCGTGGCGCAATAGGCTAGCGCGTTTGGCTGTTAACCGAAAGGTTGGAGGTTCGAGCCTTCCTGGGAGCGGTGTGTCGCTTTTTTTCTTTACGCTGATGGCTTTGGAGAAATGTTCTCACGTTGGTGAAAGTGGAGCATAAGTATATCCGTGGCGCGATTGGCTAGCGCGTTCAGCTGTTAACCAAAAGGTTGGAGGTTAGAGCCCTCCCGAGAGTGGTATGTCTCTTTTTTTTCTTCGCGCTGATAGCTTTGTAAAAATGTTCTGACGGTGGTGAGTGTGGGAATGACTGTCTTCATGGCGCATTTGGCTAGCGCGATCGGCTATTTACCGAAAGGTTGGAGGTTCGAGCCCTCCCGCGAGTGGAGTGTCACTTTTTCCTTGCGCTGATAGCTTTGGAGAAATGTTCTGATGGTGGTGAGAGTGGAGCACGAGTTTCTCCGTGGCGCAATTGGCTAGCGCGTTCGGCTGTTACCTGAAAGGTTAGAGGTTCGAGCCCTCCCCGGGGCGGTGTGTCGCTTTTTTTCTTTGTACTGATAGCTTTGAAGAAATGTTCTAAACGTGGTGAGAATGGAGCACGACTGTCCCCGTGGCGCAATTAGCTAGCGCGGCTCGCTGTTAACCTAAGGTTGGAGGTTCGAGCCCTCCCGGGAGCATTTTGTCACTTTTTTTCTTTGCGCTGATAGCTTTGGAGAATTGTTCTGACGGTGGTGAGAGTGGAGCACGAGTTTCTCCATGGCGCAATTGGCTAGCACGTTCGGCTGTTAACCGAAAGGTTGGAGATTCAAGCTCTTTCCGGGGCAGTTCGTCGCTTTTTTTTTCTTTGTGCTGATAGCTTTGGAGGAATGTTCTGATGGTGGTGAGAGTGCAGCACGACTGTCTCCGTGGCGCAATTGGCTAGCGCGATCGACTGCTAACCGAAGGGTTGGAGGGTTCGAGCCCACCAATGGGCGGTGTGTCACTTCTTTTTCTTTGCGCTGATAGCTTTTGAGAAATCTTCTGATGGTGGTGAGAGTGCAGTACGACTGTCTCCATGGCGCAATTGGCTAGCGCGTTCCGCTGTTAACCGAAAGGTTGAAGGTTCCAGCCTTCCGTTAGCAGAGTGTTGCTTTTTTTCTTTGTGCTGAGAGCTTTAGAGAAATGTTCTGACGGTGGTGAGAGTGGAGCAGAAGTTTCTTTGTAGCGCAATTGGTTAGCGCGTTTGGCTGTTAACCAAAAGGTTGGAGGTACGAGCCCTCCCCGGGGCGGTGTGTCGCTTTTTTTTTCTTTGTACTCATAGCTTTGGAGAAATGTTCTGAACGTGGTGGGAGTGGAGCATGACTGTCCCCGTGGCGCAATTAGCTGGCGCATTCAGCTGTTAACCGAAAGGTTGGAGGTTCAAGCTCTCCCAGGAGCGGTGTGTCGCTTTTTTTCTTTGCGCTGATAGCTTTGGAGAAATGTTCTGACGGTGGTGAGCACGAGTTTCACCGTGGCGCAATTGGCTAGCGTGTTCGGCTGTTTATCGAAAGGTTGGAGGTTCAAGCCCTCCCGGGAGCGGTGTGTTACATTTTTTCTTTGCGCTGATACCTTTGGAGAAAAGCTCTGACCGTAGTGAGAGTGGAGCACGACTGCCTTCGTGGCGCAATAGGCTAGCGCGTTTGGCTGTTAACCGAAAGGTTGGAGGTTCGAGCCTTCCTGGGAGCGGTTTGTCGCTTTTTTTTTCTTTACGCTGATGGCTTTGCAGAAATGTTCTCACGTTGGTGAAACTGGAGCATGAGTATATCCGTGGCGCGATTGGCTAGCGCGTTCAGCTGTTAACCAGGCGGTTGAAGGTTAAAGCCTTCCCGAGAGCGGTGTGTCTGTTTTTTCTTCGCGCTGATAGCTTTGGAGAAATGTTCTGGCCGTGGTGAGTGTGGAAATGACTGTCTCCGTAGCGCAATTGGTAACGCGATCGGCTGTTAACCGAAAGGTTGGAGGTTTGAGCCCTCCCGGGAGCGGTGAGTCGCTTTTTTGCTTTGCGCCTATAGCTTTGGAGAAATGTTCTGACGGTGGTGAGTGTGAAGCACGACTGTCTCCATGGCGCATTTCGCTAGCGCGATCGGCTATTTACCGAAAGGTTGGAGGTTCGAGCCCTCCCGCGAGTGGAGTGTCACTTTTTTGCGCTGATAGCTTTGGAGAAATGTTCTGACGGTGGTGAGAGTGGAGCACGAGTTTCTCCGTGGCGCAACTGGCTAGCGCGATCAGCTGTTAACCGAAATGTTGGAGGTTCGAGCCCACAAAGAGCGTTGTGTCACTTCTTTTTCTTTGCGCCGATAGCTTTTGAGAAATCCTCTGATGGTGTTGAAAGAGCAGTACGAGTGTCTCCGTGGCGCAATTGGCTAGCGCGTTCCGCTGTTAACCGAAAGGTTGAAGGTTCGAGCTCTCCCGGGAGCGGAGTGTCGCTTTATTTCTTCGCGCTGATAGCTTTGAAGAAATGTTCTGACGGTGGTGAGAACGGAGCACGAGTTTCTCCGTGGCGCAATTGGCTAGCGCTTTCGGCTGTTAACCGAAAGGTTGGAGGTTCGAGCCCTCCCCGCGGCGGTGTGTCGCTTTTTTGTACTGATAGCTTTGGAGAAATGTTCTGAACGTGGTGAGAGTGGAGCACGACTGTCCCCGTGGCCCAATTAGCTAGCGCCTTCAGCTGTTAGCCGAAAGGTTGGAGGTTCGAGCTCTCACAGGAGCGGTGTGTCACTTTTTTTCTTTGCGCTGATTGCTTTGGAGAAATGTTCTGACGGTGGTGAGAGTGGAGCACGACTGTCTCCGTGGCACAATTGGCGAGTGCGATCAGCTGTTAACTGAAAGGTTGGAGGTTCGAGCACTCCCAGGAGCAGTGTGTCGCTTTTTTTCTTTGCGCTGATAGCTTTGGAGAAACGTTCTGACGGTGGTGAGAGTGGACCACGACTGTCTCCGTGGCGCAATTGGCTAGCGCGTTCAGCTGTTAGCCGAAGGGTTTGAAAGGTTTCACCAACAAGCCCACATCGCCACTCTTGTCGAAAGGTTGTAGGTTCGAGCCCTCCCGGGAGAGCTGTGTCGCTTTTTTCTTTGCAGTGAGAGCTATGGAGAAACGTTCTGACGGAGGTGAGAGTGGAGCACGAGTTTCTCCGTGGCGCAATCGGCTAGCGTGTTCGGTTTAACCGAAAGGTTGGAGGTTCGAGCCCTCCCAGGAGCGTTGTGTCCCTTTTTTCTTTGCGCTGAAAGCTATGCAGAAATGTTCCGACGGTGGTGAGTGTGGAGCACGACTGTCACAATGGCGCATTTGGCTAGCGCGATCGGCTATTTACCGAAAGGTTGGAGGTTGGAGCTCTCCCGGGAGTGGAGTGTCGCTTTTTTTTCTTTGCGCTGATAGTTTTAGAGAAATGTTCTGACGGCGGTGAGAGTGGAGCACGAGTTTCTGCGTGGCGCAATTGGCTAGCACGATCGGCTGTTAACCAAAAGGTTGGAGGTTCGAGCCCACCAAGGGGCGTTGTGTCACTTCTTTTTCTTTGCGCCAATAGCTTTTGAGAAATCTTCTGCTGGTGTTGAGAGTGCAGTACGACTGTCTCCGTGGTACAATTGGCGAGTGCGATCGGCTGTTAACTGAAAGGTTGGAGGTTCGAGCCCTCCCGGGAGCAGTGTGTCGCTTTTTTTCTTTGCGCTGATAGCTTTTGAGAAACGTTCTGACGGTGGTGAGAGTAGAGCATGACTGTCACCGTGGCGCAATTGGATAGCGCGTTCGGCTGTTAGCCGAAGGTTTGGAAAGGTTTCATCAACAAGCCCACATCGCCACTCTTGTCGAAAGGTTGTAGGTTCGTGCCCCCCGGGAGAGCTGTGTTGCTTTTTTCTTTGCGGTGACAGCTATGGAGAAACGTTCCGACGGTGGTGAGAGTGGAGCACGACTGTCTCCTTGGCGCATTTGGCTAGCGCAATTGGCTGTTACCCGAAAGGTTGGAGGTTCGAGCCCTCCTGGGAGCGGTGTGTCATTTTTTTCTTTGCGCTGATACCTTCGGAGAAATGCTCCGACCGTGGTGAGAGTAGAGCACGAGCACGACTGTCTCCGTGGCGCAATTGGCTAGCGCGTTCGGCTGTTAACCAAAAGGTTGTAGGTTCGAGCCCACCCGAGAGCGGTGTGTCTCTTTTTTTTTTCGGGCTGATAGACTTGGAGAAATGTTCTGACCATGGTGGGAGTGGGAATGACTGTCTCCGTAGCGCAATTGGCTTGCGTGTTCTGCTGTTAAGCAAAAGTTTGGAGGTTTGATGCCTCCCGCGAGCGGTGTGTTACTTTTTTCTTTGCGCTGACAGCTATGGAGAAATGTTCCGACGGTGGTGAGTGTGGAGCACGACTGTCTCCGTGGCGCATTTGGCTGGCGCGATCGGCTATTTACCGAAAGGTTGGAGGTTCGAGCCATCCCGGGAGTGGAGTGTCGCTTTTTTTCTTTGCGCTAATAGCTTTGGAGAAATGTTCTGACGGTGGTGAGAGTGGAGCACGAGTTTCTCCGTGACGCAATTGGCTAGCGCGTTCGGCTGTTAACTGAAAGGCTCGCGGGTCGAGCCCTCCCCGGGGTAGTGTGTCGCTTTTTTTCTTTGTACTGATAGCTTTGGAGAAATGTTGTGAATGTGGTGAGAGTGGAGCACGACTGTCACCGTGGCGCAATTAGCTAGCGCGACTCGCTGTTAACCAAAAGGTTGGAGGTTCCAGCCCTCCCGGGAGCGGTGTGTCACTTTTTTTTTCTTTGCACTGATAGCTTTGGAGTAATATTCTGACGGTGGTGAGAGTGGAGCACGAGTTTCTCCGTGGCGCAATTGGCTAGCGCGTTCGGCTGTTAACCGAAAGGTTGGAGATTCAAGCTCTTTCCGGGGCAGTTCGTCGCTTTTTTTTTTCTTTGTGCTGATAGCTTTGGAGGAATGTTCTGATGGTGGTGAG
This sequence comes from Rhipicephalus annulatus, assembly GCA_013436015.1. Lineage (NCBI taxonomy): Eukaryota > Metazoa > Arthropoda > Arachnida > Ixodida > Ixodidae > Rhipicephalus > Rhipicephalus annulatus. Next base: position 34,992 of record WOVY01006946.1, read on the forward strand.
AGTGCAGCACGACTGTCTCCGTGGCGCAATTGGCTAGCGCGATCGACTGCTAACCGAAGGGTTGGAGGGTTCGAGCCCACCAATGGGCGGTGTGTCACTTCTTTTTCTTTGCGCTGATAGCTTTTGAGAAATCTTCTGATGGTGGTGAGAGTGCAGTACGACTGTCTCCATGGCGCAATTGGCTAGCGCGTTCCGCTGTTAACCGAAAGGTTGAAGGTTCCAGCCTTCCGTTAGCAGAGTGTTGCTTTTTTTCTTTGTGCTGAGAGCTTTGGAGAAATGTTCTGACGGTGGTGAGAGTGGAGCAGAAGTTTCTTTGTAGCGCAATTGGTTAGCGCGTTTGGCTGTTAACCAAAAGGTTGGAGGTTACGAGCCCTCCCCGGGGCGGTGTGTCGTTTTTTTTTCTTTGTACTCATAGCTTTGGAGAAATGTTCTGAACGTGGTGGGAGTGGAGCACGACTGTCCCCGTGGCGCAATTAGCTGGCGCATTCAGCTGTTAACCGAAAGGTTGGAGGTTCCAGCTCTCCCAGGAGCGGTGTGTCGCTTTTTTTCTTTGCGCTGATAGCTTTGGAGAAATGTTCTGACGGTGGTGAGCACGAGTTTCACCGTGGCGCAATTGGCTAGCGTGTTCGGCTGTTTATCGAAAGGTTGGAGGTTCAAGCCCTCCCGGGAGCGGTGTGTTACATTTTTTCTTTGCGCTGATACCTTTGGAGAAAAGCTCTGACCGTAGTGAGAGTGGAGCACGACTGCCTTCGTGGCGCAATAGGCTAGCGCGTTTGGCTGTTAACCGAAAGGTTGGAGGTTCGAGCCTTCCTGGGAGCGGTTTGTCGCTTTTTTTTCTTTACGCTGATGGCTTTGCAGAAATGTTCTCACGTTGGTGAAACTGGAGCATGAGTATATCCGTGGCGCGATTGGCTAGCGCGTTCAGCTGTTAACCAGGCGGTTGAAGGTTAAAGCCTTCCCGAGAGCGGTGTGTCTGTTTTTTCTTCGCGCTGATAGCTTTGGAGAAATGTTCTGGCCGTGGTGAGTGTGGAAATGACTGTCTCCGTAGCGCAATTGGTAACGCGATCGGCTGTTAACCGAAAGGTTGGAGGTTTGAGCCCTCCCGGGAGCGGTGAGTCGCTTTTTTGCTTTGCGCCTATAGCTTTGGAGAAATGTTCTGACGGTGGTGAGTGTGAAGCACGACTGTCTCCATGGCGCATTTCGCTAGCGCGATCGGCTATTTACCGAAAGGTTGGAGGTTCGAGCCCTCCCGCGAGTGGAGTGTCACTTTTTTTGCGCTGATAGCTTTGGAGAAATGTTCTGACGGTGGGGAGAGTGGAGCACGAGTTTCTCCGCGGCACATTTAGCTAGCGCGTTCGGCTGTTAACTGCAAGGTTAGAGGTTCGAGCCCTCCCCGGGCGGTGTGTCGCTTTTTTTTCTTTGTACTGATAGCTTTGAAGAAATGTTCTGAACGTGGTGAGAGTGGAGCACAACTGTCCCCTTGGCGCAATCAGCTAGCGCGGCTCGCTGTTAACCAAAAGGTTGGAGGTTCGAGCCCTCCCGGGAGCGGTTTGTCACTTTTTTTTCTTTGCGCTGATAGCTTTGGAGAATTGTTCTGACGGTGGTAAGAGTGGAGCACGAGTTTCTCCGTGGCGCGATTGGCTAGCGCGTTCGCCTGTTAACCGAAAGGTTGGAGGTTCAAGCCCACCCCGGGGCGGTGTGTCACTTCTTTTTCTTTGCGCTGATAGCTTTTGAGAAATCTTCTGATGGTGGTGAGAGTGCAGTGTGACTGTCTCCATGCGCAATTGGCTAGCGCGTTCCACTGTTAACCGAAAGGTTGAAGGTTCGAGCCCTCCCGAATCGGTGTGTCGCCTTTTTTCTTTGCGCTGATAGCTTTGGAGAGATGTTCTGACGGTGGTGAGAGTGGAGCACGAGTTTCTTTGTGGCGCAATTGGCTAGCGTGTTCGGCTGTTAACCGAAAGTTTGGAGGTTCGAGTCCTCCCGGAAGCGGAGTGTCGCTTTTTTTCTTTGCGCTGATAGCTTTGGAGTGTAGAGAAAAAGAAGAATAAGTGCCGCAGTGAGTCACGCCTTTACCAAGAGGTGCCGAGCGCGAGCTGTTCCCCCGAGCATTGTGTTTCCTGCGTCGGTTGCTGCCGCCCCGCTTTACAAATCTATAGACCTGCTGTGCAAGTACTACTTGCGCCAATAAACCCTGTTTCAAAGTGGTGGAGGTGCGGGGTATCTCAATCTGGAACTCCGCAACAGGAAACTACCTGCCATCCCAGACATGGCTGAAGAAACCACCCAGCAAGGTACGAACCAGCCTCCGATGGTCATCGTGCCCACTGCGCTACGCGTGCGCGATCCACCTTTTTTCGACGGTACTGATGAGCAAGACGTAGAAGATTGGCTGCCGACATTTGAAAAGCTAGGCGCAAGCAACAAGTGGGACGACCCTTCGAAGCTGCAATATGTAGCCTTCTACCTGAAAGAGGTGGCGAGTCTCTGGTTTAAACCACTCGGATTTCGCCAATTGGGGTGCCTTTAAGCTACGCATTACCGATGTGTTCGGTCGCCCTGAGGTACGCAAGCTCTGTGCCGAACAGTGCCTACGGGGACGCGCACAGCTTCAAGGAGAAGGCTTCACAAGCTACATCGAGGATGTGCTCGACTTGTGCAAGCGCCTTGACCCTTCAATGATCGAGTTAGACAAGATCAAACATATTTTGAAGGGGATGGACGACGACGCCTTCCAGATGCTGCTGGCCAAGGGCCCACGTACCGTGTCCGAACTCGCCCCTCTTTGCCAGAGCTTCGAGCAGTTACGCAGACAACGGGCCATGACACGGCGTCCAGCGGCTACCGATGAAACTCTCGCGGCATTGAGCCTGGGTGGAGACCACAGCGGAATCATGTCCGAAATCAAACGATATGTGCGCGAGGAGGTGGCCCGTCAACTTTCGTGCCTGTCTTATCTACCGGCAACGGAACCCTCTTCTGAGCGTCTCGCGCCCGCTATCAGGCAGGTAATACAGGCGCAGGTCTCTGAGGCATTGCCGTCCATCTCTCAGACAGCACCCGTCACCGCGCCATTGACTAATGCCGCTGTTGCTGCTACTCCGCCACGACCTCCGCTTGGGCCGACTCCCCAGCCTGTACGAGTATCAACGATGCCATTTCCAGCAACACAACAGCGCTATAACGGAAACCCTTGGTGCACAGTTGACAATCGCCCGATCTGTTACGCATGCGGATATCCATATCACGTGGCGCGCTTCTGTCGCCGGCGCTTCGCAACGGGCCCGGCTGCACCTCCGAGGTACCCTGACTACTCTTTACCGGCCCCGTACAACGTGCAAAGAGAACTGCCACGTCAATTCGACCGACAATCAGTGGAACGCAAGCCGTCACCAACCGAACTAGACCACCGCCCTGCTGCTGACTACCGATCATTGGGTCCCCGTCGCTCATCCTCACCACGCCGCTACCGTTCTCCGTCCCCTCTGCGTCACCGACCGAACCCTGTAGAGACGGAAAACTGACTGCCGCAGCTCCGGAGGCACGAGTTGCGAAATCATCGCATTGTACAAGTCCTCTCCCGTCCCCCACAAACGTTCTGGAAGTGTTTGGCGAAGGTCTACGAACTCTTGCGCTTGTTGATACGGGTGCCGCCGTATCTGTGATGAGTCGGAAACTCTGCCGTTTGATACGAAAAGTAACGACGCCGCCTTCCGACGTTTTGCTGAATACCGCAAGTGCGCAACCAATTCGACCAGTCGGAGCACGTACGGCGAGAGTAAACATTCAGGACGTCCTGTACCACATTGAGTTTCTCGTGTTGACCACTTGTGCCCACAACGTGATGCTTGGATAGAATTTTTTGTCACGCCACCACGCCGTAATAGACTGCGCTCGTGCGCAGGTGGAATTATCTGTGTTTTCAGATGCGCCATCTACCTACAATGAGCGCACTCACCTGGGCAAGCTTCTTGTTTTTTTATTTATTTACAAATACTGCTGGCCAGAGGCCAAAGCAGTAAGGGCAAGTTAATACAGTTGTCATACACATTTCAAAAGAACATAAACAATAAAGAGAGTAAAAAGTGGAAAGCGTGACACATTTATACAAAAGCAACAAAAGGAAAGAGTGGGCAGGGAAAAGAGGAAATAGTTGGAATAGTTAGAAAAACAACTTCTAATTTCAGTGTAAATAAGATCGGGAGAGGGTAAATGTAAACTGCTTGCTGGCAAATCGTTCCACTCTTCAATGGTACGAGGAAAGAAGGAAGATTTGAACAAGTTAGTACGAGCAAAATATGGTGTTAAAGAAAGTGCGTGGGAATGCCGAGCCTGGCGTGTTCTTAATGGTGTGAGGTAGGGGTCAGGGTTCCGAGCAAAGTTGTGGTTAGAAAGTTGGTACAAAAATTTGAGACGTAAGAATCTGCGTCTCGACTGCAAAGATGTGATACCATTTGAAAGCAATACACTAGTTACAGAACTACCAGGCTTGTAAAGAGAATAAATGAAACGAACTGCCCCCCGCTGATTTTTTTCTAACGAATCAATGTTAGTTTTAGTATAAGAATCCCAGGCAACGCATGCATACTTTAATTTAGGGAGAATCAAGGATTGGTAAGCTGAAAAGTTCACTTTTGTATGAGCATTCTTAAGTTTGTGCCTTAGCATGCATAATTTGCGGAAAGCTGCGGAAGAAACTTGTGTAATGTGGGAATTATAACTTAAATTATTCGATAGAGTGACACCGAGATACTTGTATTCATTAACTTCTTTAAGAGGTTGGTTAGAGAGCGTGTAGTCAGTTAGTACTGGCTTTTTCTTGTTAGTGACACGGAGCAGAACTGATTTATCCAAGTTTAGTTTGATCCCCATTGATTGCACCATAGACATATAATGTTTAGAGTGGACTGGAGAGCTGTTTGGTCATTAGAACTAGTTATCAAGTTAAACAGAATACAATCATCTGCAAAACGTTGAACGTTAACAGGTGGGTTTACACAATTTACTACATCGTTACAGTACATCAAAAATAGTAGGGGACCGAGTACACTGCCCTTTGGGACACCTGAAGTAACCGGCAGAAGAATTGAGTTCTGATTATTAATGCACACAAACTAGAAGCGATCAGACAGGTAGTTACAAATCTAGGCTAATAGAAAATTTGGAAGTCCAATAAGCTGTAATTTAACCATAAGTTTATTATTGGGGATGCAGTCGAAAGTTTTGCAGAAATCTAGGAATATGACGTCTACTTGGCCGCCCTTATCACTCACAGATGCAAGAGAATGAATGACTGTACATAACTGAGTTGTTGTCGAAAAGCCCTTTCGAAAGCCATGCTGATACGGAGCTAAAAAGACTCATCTAGGTGTTTTGATATGAATGTTGTGACAATGTGTTCTAACAATTCGCTACAAGACGATATAATCGAAATTGGCCGATATTTGAAGACAAGAAAAGGGTCTTCCTTTTTGGGAATTGGCTTGACACGAGCCATTTTCAAATCTTTAGGTAACGTTGCAGTACGGATTGAAGCTTCAAAAATTGTAACAAGGTGTTTGGACAAGGGCTCGGCATACCGTCGAAAAAATTCGTTCGATATTTCTTCTGGCCCACTGGAGGATTTTAGTTTTATTCGAAGAATCATGTTCAAATCTCCTTCATATAAAATTAATTTTCCTGGTGGAGTATCTGCGGTATCATGCACAAAAGCCACAGGCTGAGAAGACTGATAGAAAACACTATGAAAAAAGAGTTAATATGATCAGCAATCGCTTACGCATCCGATACTAGAGAACCGTTCACAGAAATTTGTTCTACGTTCTTTTTCCGATCGCTAACGTAGGCCCAAGACTTCTGCGGGTCATCTTTAATAAAATTAGCCAGTGTGGTATTGAAATAAAAACTTTTCTCGCGTTGAATCACTTCGTGTAAAGCAGACCGGACTTCACCTAGGTGCTGGGAAGCTGCCCTCGTTTTCCTGAGACGTTCAGCCTTTCGTTTTAGATGCAGTATAGGTCTCGTGACCCACGGAGTGAACTTAGTGCGTTTTTTTAGTTTATTGGTAATGAAATTATCTAAACAAAACGTACAGATGTTCTTGAATTTCTCCCAAAGGTGTTCCACATTGTCACCACAAAACTCAGCAACGTGATCATCCAAAAATTCAGAAATACGCGAATCTTGAGCATGCGCAAAGTTTTTAACAGATGTTGTGGTATTCACAACCCCAGAACGGTTTATATTCAAGGGGAACGAAACACTAATCAAACTGTCGTCCGATATGCCAGGGATTAGGCACACGTCGCACTGAGCAATTGATCGGTGTAAAAATACCAAATCAAGCAATCAAGACGTAGACTCTGTAACACGCGTGGGTTCAACCACAACTTGCACAAGATTGTGGTCAATCATAATATCAAACATACAAGAAATATTGACAGAGTCAGAGCCTGCTTCTAATCTTTCCCAGTCAATACCTGGAACATCGAAGTCTCCTGCCAATATTACTTTTCTCTCGATGAATTGTGGCATGTGCGCATGCAGGTTTGTCAGATAATCGGTTGTTGCATCAGGAGCCCGGTAGGCTGCGTACAACACCAAATTCTGGCAGCCAAGTGTCACATTTAAACACAAGCACTCGAGATCGGGCACATAAGATAGCAACGTAGCTTTTATGCAGTCTTTCAGAATAACTGCGCACCACCCCCCCTAGTTGCCCTGTCCTTCCGGAAAATTTTGAAACCCGGCGGCACCACATCATCATCGCTGACGAAAGTATGAAGCCACGTCTCGGTAAGGACAACTAGGTGAGGATCATGTGTCAGAAGTATAGCTTAAAGTGGCTCAGTTTTGTTTGTAATACTACGAGCGTTTATATTTAGTAGTCCTACACGTTGGTTGTTCATGTGTCATGCGCTTCCATGCTCACTACCTTCATGAGCATTGCTCAGAACACCTTCTGCGTTCACTGCATGCTTATGGCGTTTCTTTTGAGTAATTTTCTACGTTCGTTTGCCGTTTCGTTCCAAACAAAAACTTCTTTGTCAACATGCAGTTTATTGTGAACTAGATAAACGTTTTTCCCTTGGGATTTTTCATCTTTTGCACTGTCCAAAAGCAGTTTTCTTTTTTTTAAGGTTTGCTTGGAATAGTCGTTTTGACCGAATATTTTAGATCCCTTGAGTTTTTTTGCATTCTTTAGAACATCGAATTTTTCGTTGAAATCTTGGAAGAACAAGATGACGGGTCTTTTCGTACCGGGTTTTCCAATTGTATGAGTACGCCCTACCGATTTGCACGTGACACCAAGCTTATCTTTAAACGTCGCGTCAAGTACTTTCTGCTTTAATTCCGCTTCAGTCTCTTTGGGGCTTTCAGAGATACCAAAAACCACTAAATTCGAGCGCCTACTTCTATCTTGAAGGTCCGTACGTTTATGCGTCTGAAAGCTAACTGATGTTTGGTATGTTGAAACAAGATTGTCAAGAACGTCTAGTTTGGATGATTTGGTCTTAAGTTCAGTGATATGTCTTTAATACTATCGAACCGCTGCTTGATATCCACAAACATGCCCTTAAGATTTTGCGCAATTCGTTTTGACATTCTAAAACCTTAAGAAGTAATTCTTCGACAGTAGGTCCGGGATTAGATTCACAGTCTCCACACAATAACAACCGCATTGCACAAAAGCATTCGTAAGCAATCACAGTGCACTGGTTAGGGCAAGGCAGGACTATAAGAAAGCGCGAATCGTTCTTAAAGAAACCAAAACAAGGACCAACCTACACAAGGCAGAAGAACGGCTTGGTTAGCGACATGCCGCTGCCATGCCCGCCGTGCCCAATGAAGTTGAAGTTCAGGAGGGTTTCATATATAGGCGTTGTATCTGCTGACGTCACGGTTTGGACAGTGATAGCTGTGGAAGGACGAAGGGTGATGTCGCTTGATGTTGCATCATTTTGCAGCAAATGCGTTGCCGCATAAGCTGGTTGTTGAAACGTCGGCGAGGTCGAGTTTCGAAAGTAGCAGCACTGCATAGCAAATACTGCGCACAAGAGCCTCTGCACAAGGCAGAAGAACGGCTTGGTTAGCGACATGCCGCTGCCATGCCCGCCGTGCCCAATGTGCCTACTTGTTGCTTCCGACGTTGATGTTCCTCCTCTTAGTGCCATCGTTGTCCCCGTCAATCGCACTGAATTATCCGGCTCTACCGTTGTGTTCTCCCCATCTGACGTTTTCAGTCGCCGCCACGGTACGTCTCTGCCATACACCGTTCTGCCACCTCACCAGGATACTTCCGGAATTGTCGTTTGCAATCTTAGCTCATGCCCTCTCACCTTAAGAGCTCGCGAAACACTGGGCTATATTCATCCTGTTGATGACAACGTCATTGTGCCTATTGAGTCCCACGACCCTGACCAGAAACTTCAACTGAACGCCGTTACTCTTCTTTTTACGCGGGATGACTACTCCTCGGATATTTTTAATCGTTCCATCGACAGCAAGCTTCCTCCGGATCAACGGCACCAGCTATCAACCCTTGTGCATGGATTTCGAGATTCATTTGAGCTTCCTCAAACGGCACTGAGTCAAACTAACACCGTCGCTCACACAATCTACACTGGAACGCACCCTCCTTTGCGGCAACGCCCCTACCGCGTATCACCCAAGGAACGAAGTGTAATTGCAGAACAGGTCGATGATATGCTTCAGCGCGGTGTCAACAAACCATCTTCTAGCCCCTAGAATTCACCTGTTGTGCTAGTGAAGAAAAAAGACGGTTCGATTAGATTTTGTGTCGACTACCGGCGACTGAACAAAATTACACGGAAAGATGTATACCCTCTTCCCCGCAACGACGACGCTATCGATTGCCTACAAGGTACCGAATTCTTTTCTTCGCTGGACTTACGTTCAGGTTACTGGCAGGTTCTGATGGCAGAGTGTGACCGTCCCAAAACAGCCTTCGTTACGCCGGATGGCCTATACGAATTCATGGTTATGCCATTCGGTCTGTGCAATGCACCTGCAACGTTTGAGCGAATGATGAACAGCATTTTACGCGGCCTTAAATGGCAGCTATGCTTATGTTACCTCGATGATGTTATCGTATTTTCTCCTGATTTCCCTACCCACGTCGACCGTCTGCGCACCATTCCTCAGTGTCTTACCAAGGCAGACCTCCAGCTTAACCTAAAGAAGTGCCGCTTTGGGGCTCGCCAACTTACTATACTTAGTCACGTTGTGTCAAAGGATGGAATCTGCCCCCGACCCAGACAAACTTCGAGCCATAGCCGACTTTCCGAAGCCGACTTCACTCAAAGTTAGGAGATTCATCGGCTTCTGCTCGTATTTTCGTCGTTTCGTCCACAAGTTTGCAACAATTATAGCCCCACTTACACAACTACTGAACGATCCAGCTAATCTTTCTAACTGGACCCCAACATGCGACGAAGCTTTCCTTACACTGCGCCGCCTACTCACGTCCCCACCGATTCTACGCCATTACGACCCAAGTGCCCCCACTGAAGTGCACACAGATGCCAGTGGCGTTGGTCTCGGAGCAGTACTCGCGTAACGAAAGCCCGGTATTCCAGAGTACGTCGTCGCATACGCAGGCCGCGCACTCACGAAAGCGGAAATGAACTACTCCGTAACTGAAAAAGAATGCCTCGCTACCGTTTGGGCGTTAAGCAAGTTTCGTCCTTACTTGTACGGACAGAGTTTCGACGTTGTGACCGATCACCACGCACTTTGTTGGTTGGCGTCACTTAAAAATCCTTCAGGTCGCCTTGGACGTTGGGCTCTTCGACTACAAGAATTCGACATTCGTGTCGTCTACCGCTCAGGACGAAAACACTCTGATGCCGACGCCCTCTCACGATCACCAGTGAAATCCACCGCAGACCTGCATTCGGACACCAACTTCTCTATCGCTCCCATTTCCGTCACAAGCATGTCGTCTGAACAGCGGAAAGACCCATGGATAACATCTCTCCTTAACATTCATTCCGACTCTTCCACGTCTGCGTACCCACGCGCTCTTCGCCGCCAAGCCATACATTTCACGATACGGGACGCGCAACTACACCGCAGAAACTACCACACGGATGGTCGTAAATGGCTCTTGGTTATACCACGCCACATGCGATCTGATGTCTGTGCGTATTTTCATGCAGACCCACAACATGCTCCGCTGGTGTGTTAAAAACATATCAGCGGATCCGCCAGCGTTACTACTGGCGTGGTATGTACACTTTTGTACGAAATTACATTCGGTCTTGTTCATTATGCAAACGAAGAAAGACAGCTGCCCATTCACCCACATTATTGCAGCCTCTACGGTGTCCGGCGCGCCCTTTCGACCGCGTTGGTATCGACCTATATGGTCCCCTTCCTTACACTGCCACTGGAAATTGATAGATCATTGTCGCCGTCGACAATCCGACGAGGTTTGCTGAAACAGCTCCACTACCTACGGCTGGTGCACGGGACGTAGCCAATTTCCTTTTGCGATGCTTCTTACTGCGTCACGGTGCACCACGTGAACTACTAAGTGATCGAGGGCTTGTCTTTTTATCCGAAGTTGTACAACAACTTCTTCAGGCATGCTGCATGGTGCACCGCACCTCTACAGCCTACCACCCGCAGACCAATGGTCTAACTGAGCGCTTCAACCGAACGCTAGGAGACATGCTCGCCAAGTATATCAATTCCGACCAATCAAACTGGAATGTAATTCTCCCATTTGTGACCTATGCGTACAAAAACGCGACGCAGTCAACCGCAGGCTTCTCGCCTTTCTTTCTTCTATATGGGCGTGAGCCATGCTCCACGCTTGACACCATTTTGCCGTATCGTCCCGACCTCTCAAAGCTCAGCCCTCTTTCTGAAATTTTGCACCACGCTGAAGAGTGTCGTCAGTTGGCCCGATCATTCACCTCGGACAAGCAACCATTCGAAAAAGGCCGCCACGACCGCGACCAGCAAGTCGAGACTTTTGCCGTGGGCTCGCTTGTCTGGCTCCGACTGCCCTTCCACTCCCCAGGTCTGTCCGCTAAGTTTGCACCCAAGTTTCACGGTCCTTATCGCGTCGTCGAACGTCGATCTCCTGTCACATACGTGATCGAGCCGGTCACGCCATCTACAGATAGGCGATGCCTTGGTCGTGAGACTGTCCACGTGAGTTGTCTCAAGCCATATCACGACCCACTTCTAATCTCGTCACCTTGACTTGCCGGAGTATTGTAAAAAGGAAGAAGAATATGTGCCGCAGTGGGTTACGCCTTTAGCAAGAGGAGCCGAGCGCGAGCTGTTTCCCCGAGCGTTGCGTTTTCTGCGCCGGCTGCTGCCACCCGCTTTCCGCATCAATAGACTTGCTTTGCAAGTACTACTTGCACCAATAAACCCCGTTTCAGGAGAAATGTTCTGACGGAGGTGAGAGTGGAGCACGAGTTTCTCCATGGCGCAATTGGCTAGCGCGTTTGGCTGTTAAGCGAAAGGTTGGAGGTTCGAGCCCTCCCGGGAGCGGTGTGTCACTTTTTTTCTTCCCGCTGATAGCTTTGAAGAAATGTTCTGAACGTGGAGAGAGTGGAGCACGGCTGTCTCCGTGGCGTGATTGACTAGCGCGATCGACTGTTAACCGAAAGGTTGGAGGTTCGAGCTCTCCCAGGAGCGGTGTGTCACTTTTTTTCTTTGCGCTGACAGCTGTGGAAAAATGTTCCGACAGAGGTGAGAGTGGAGCACGACTGTCTCTGTGGCGCAATTGGCTAGCGCGTTCGGCTGTTAATCGAAAGATTGGAGGTTCAAGCCCTCCCGGAAGCGGTGTGTCGCTTTTTTCTTTGCGCTGACAGCTATGGAGAAATCTTGTGATGGTGGTGAGAGTGCAGTAGGACTGTCTCCGTGGTGCAATTGGCTAGCGCGTTCAGCTGTAAACCGAAAGGTTGGACGTTCGAGCCCTCCCAGGAGCGGTGTGTCGCTTTTTTATGCTCTGATAGCTTTGGAGATGTGTTCTGAACGTGGTGAGAATGGAGCATGACTGTCTCCGTGGCGCAATTGGCTAGCGCGATCAGCTGGTAACCGAAAGGTTGGAGGTTCAAGCCCACCCAGGGGTGGTGTGTCACTTCTTTTTCTTTGCGGTGATAGTTTTAGAGAAATCTTCTGATGGTGGTAAGAGTGCTGTACGACTGTCTCCATGGTGGAATTGGCTAGCACGTTCAGCTGTTAACTGAAAGGTTGGACGTTCGAGCCCTCCCGGGAACGGTGTGTCGCTTTTTTGTGCTCTGATAGCTTTGGAGAAGTGTTATGACGGTGGTGATAGTGGAGCACGACTGTCTCCGTGGCGCTATGGACTAGCGCGATCAGCTGTTAACCGAAAGGTTGGAGGTTCGAGCTCTCCCAGGAGCGGTGTGTCGCTTTTTTTGTGGTGACAGCTATAGAGAAATGTTGCGACGGTGGTGAGAGTGGAGCACGACTGTCTCCATGGCCCATTTGGCTAGCGCAATTTGCTGTTAACCGAAAGATTGGAGGTTCGAGCCCTCCCGGGAGCGGTGTGTCACTTTTTTCTTTGCGCTGGTGAAGTGCTCCTTTAGAGAAATGCTCCGACTGTGGTGAGAGGGGAGCACGACTGTCTCCGTGGCGCGATTGGCTAGCGCGTTCGGCTGTTAACCAAAAGGTTGGAGGTTCGAGCCCACCCGAGAGCGGTGTGTCTCTTTTTTTCTTCGCGCTGATAGCTTTAGAGAAATGTTCTGACCATAGTGAGAGTGGGAATGACTGTCTCCGTAGCGCAATTGGCTAGCGCGTCCTGCTGTTAACCGGAAGGTTGGTAGTTCGAGCCCTCCCGGGAGTGGTGTGTCGCTTTTTTTTCTTTGTGCTGATAGCTTTGGAGAAATGTTCTGACCGTGGTGAGATAGGAGGAAGACTGTCTCTGTGCGCAATCGGTAACGCGATCGGCTGTTAGCCGAAAGGTTGGAGGTTTGAGCCCTCCCGAGAGTGGTGTGTCGCTTTTTTGCTTTGCGCTGATAGCTTTAGAGAATGTTCTGACGGTGGTGAGAGTGGAACACGACTGTCCCCATTGCGCACTTGGCTAGCGCGTCGGCGGGTAACTGAAAGGTTGGAGGTTCGAGCCCTCCCGGGAGCGGTGTGTCACTATTTTTTCCTTGCGCTGATAGCTTTGGAGAAATGTTCTGACGGTGGTGAGATTGGGGCACGAGTTTCTCCGTGGCGCAATTGGCTAGCGCGTTCGGCTGGTACCCGAAAGGTTGAAGGTTCGAGCCCTCCCGGAATCGGTGTGTCGCCTTTTTTCTTTGCGCTGATAGCTTTGGAGAGATGTTCTGACATAGGTGAGAGTGGAGCACGAGTTTCTCCGTGGCACCTTAGGCTAGCGTGTTCTGCTATTAACCGAAAGGTTGGAGGTTCGAGCCCTCCCGGGAACGATGTGTTCCTTTTTTTATGCGCTGGTAGCTTTGGAGAATTGTTATGATGGTGATGAGAGTGGAGCACGATTGTCCCCTTGGCGCATTTGGCTAGGGCAATAGACTGTTAACCGAAAGGTTGGAGGTTGGAGCCCTCCCGGGAACTGTGTGTCACTTTTTTCTTTATGCTGATACCTTTGGAAAAATGTTCTGACCATGGTGATAGTGGGAATGACTGTCTCCGTAGCGCCATTGGCTAGCGCGTTCTGCTGGTAACAGAAAGGTTGGAGTTTTGAGCCCTGCCGGGAGCAGTGTGTCACTTTTTTTCTATGCGCTGATAGCTTTGGAGAATTGTTATGACGGTGATGAGAGTGGAGCACGACTGTCCCCTCGGCGCATTTGGCTAGCGCAATTGGCTGTCAACCGAAAGGTTGGAGGTTCGAGCCCTCCCGGGAACGGTGTGTGACTTTTTTCTTTGCGCTGATACCTTCGGAGAAATCTTCTGACGATGGTGAGAGTGGAGCACGACTGTCTCCGTGGCATAATTGGCTAGCGCAATCGGTTGTTAACCGAAAGGTTAGAGGTTCGGGCCCTCCCGGGAGAGGTGTGTCGCTTTTTTTTGCGCTGACAGCTATGGAGAAATGTTCCGACGGTGGTGAGTGTGAAACACGACTGTCTCCGTGGTGCATTTGGCTAGCGCGATCGGCTATTTATCGAAAGGTTGGAGGTTCGAGCCCTCCCGGGAGCGGTGTGTCGCTTTTTTCTTTGCGCTGATAGCTTTGGAGAAATATTCTGACGGTGGTGAGAGTGGAGCACGAGTTCCTTCGTGGCGCAATCAGCTAGCGCGTGCGACTGTTCACCAAAAGGTTGGAGGTTCGAGCCCTCCCCGAGGCGGTGTGTCGCTTTTTTTCTTTGTACTGATAGCTTTGGAGAAATGTTCTGAACGTAGTGAGAGTGGAGCACGACTGTCTCTGTTGCATATTTGGCTAGCGCAGTCGGCTGTTAACCGAAAGGTGAGAGGTTCGAGCCCTCCCGGGAGAGGTGTGTCACTTTTTTCTTTGCGCTTACAGCTGTTGAGAGATGTTCCGACGGTGGTGAGTGTGGAGCACGACTGTCTCCATGGCGCATTTGGCTAGCGTGATCGGCTATTTACCGAAAGGTTGGAGGTTCGAGCCCTCCCGGGAGTGGAGTGTTGCTTTTTTGCGCTGAAAGCTTTGGAGAAATGTTCTGGCGGTGGTGAGAGTGGAGCACGAGTTTCTCCATGGCGCAATTGGCTAGCGCGTTCTGCTGTTAACCGAAAGGTTGGAGGTTCGAGCCCTCCCGGGGGCGGTGTGTCGCTTTTGTTTCTTTGTGCTGATAGTTTGGAAAAATGTTCTGACCATGGTAGGATTGGAGGACGACTGTCTCTGTGCGCAATTGGTAACGCGATCGGCTGTAAACCGAAAGGTTGGAGGTTTGAGCCCTCCCGGGAGCGATGTATCGCTTTTTTTGCTTTTCGCTGATAGCTTTGGAGAAATGTTCTGACTGTGGTGAGAGCGGAACACGACTGTCTCCATGGCGCACTTGGCTAACGCGTCGGCACTTAACTGAAAGGTGTGAGGTTCAAACCTTCCCAGGAGCGGTGTGTCGCTGTTTTTTCTTTGCGCAGATAGCTTTGGAGAGATGTTCTGACGGTAGTGAGAGTGTAGCGCGACTGTCTCTGTGGCGCGATTGGCTAGCGCGATTGGTTGTTAACCGAAATGTTGAAGGTTCGGGCCCTCCCGTTAGCAGAGTGTCGTTTTTTTTTCTTTGCGCTGATAGCTTTGGAGAAATTATCTGACGGTGGTGAGAGTGGAGCACGACTGTCTCCAGGGCGCACTTGGCTAGCGCGTCGGCGCATAACTGAAATAATGCAGGTTCGAACCTTCCCGGGAGCGGTGTGTCGCTATTTTTTCTTTGCGCTGATAGCTTTGTAGAAATATTCTGACGGTGGTGAGGGTGGAGCACGACTGTCTCCGTGGCACAATTGTCTAGCGCGATCGGCTGTTAACCGATAGGTTGGAGGTTCGAGCTCTCCCAGGAGTGGTGTGTCGCTTTTCTTTTCTTAGCGCTGATAGCTTTGGAAAAATGTTCTGAACGGGGTGAGAGTGGAGCACGACTGTCTCCGTGGCGCCATCGACTAGCGCGATCGGCTGTTAACTGAAAGGTTGGAGGTTCGAGCCCTCCTGTTAGCTGTGTGTCGCTTTTTTCTTTACGCTGATGGCTTTGGAGAAGTGTTCTCACGGTGGTAAAAGTAGAGCACGACTGTCTCCATGGTGCAATTGGCTAGCGCCTTCAGCTGCTAACCGGAAGGTTGGAGGTTCGAGCCCTCCAGGGAGCGGTGTGTCGCCTTTTTTGCGCTGATAGCTTTTGAGGAATGTTTTGACGGTGGTGAGAGTGAAGCACGAGTTTCTCCGTGGCGCAAATGGCTAGCGTGTCCGGCTGTTAACCGAAAGGTTGGAGGTTCGAGCTCTCCAAGGAGCAGTGTGTCGCTTTTTTTTCTTTGCGCTGATAGCATTGGAGAACCGCTCCGACCGTGGAGAGAGTGGAGCACGACTCTCTCCATGGCGTAATTGGATAGCGCGTTCGGCTGTTAACCAAAAGGTTGTAGGTTCGAGCCCACCCGAGAGCAGTGTGTCGCTTTTTTTCTTTGCGCCGATAGCTTTGGAGAAATGTTCTGGCGGCGGTGAGAGTGGAGCACGACTGCCTCCGTGGCACAACTGGCCAGCGCGATCGGCAGTTAACCGAAATGTTGCTAATTTGAGGCCTCCCAGGAGTGGCGTGTCACTTTTTTTTCTATTGCGCTGATAGCTTTGGAGAAATATTCTGACGGTGGTGAGTGTGGAGCACGACTGTCTCCGTGGCACAATTGGCTAGCGCGATCGGCTGTTAACCAATAGGTTGGAGGTTCGAGCTCTCCCTGGTGTGGTGTGTCGCTTTTTTTCGTTGCGCTGATAGCTTTGGAGAACTGTTCTGACGATGGTGAGAGTGGAGCACGACTGTCTCCGTGGCACAATTGGCTACCGCGATCGGGTGTTAACTGAAAGGTTGGAGGTTCAAGCCCTCTCGGGAGCAGTGTTTCGCTTTTTTTCTTTGCGCAGATACAATTGGAGAAATGCTCTGATCGTAGTGAGAGTGGAGCACGACTGTCTCCATGGCGCAATAAGCTAGCGCGACTCGCTCTTAACCAAAAGGTTGGAGGTTAAAGCCCTCCCGGAAGCGGTGTGTCACTTTTTCTATGCGCTGATAGCTTTGGAGAATTGTTATGACGGTGATGAGAGTGGAGCACGACTGTCCCCTTGGCGCATTTGGCTAGCGCAATCGGTTGTTAACCGAAAGGTTAGAGGTTCGAGCCCTCCGGGGAGAGGTGTGTCGCTTTTTTTGCGCTGACAGCTATGGAGAAATGTTCCGACGGTGTTGAGTGTGGAGCACGACTGTCCCCGTGGTGCATTTGGCTAGCGCGATTGGCTTTTTATCGAAAGTTTGGATGTTCGAGCCCTCCCCGGGGCGGTGTGTCGCTTTTTTTCTTTGTACTGATAGCTTTGGAGTAATGTTCTGAACGTGGTGAGAGTGGAGCACGACTGTCTCTGTTGCATATTTGGCTAGCGCAGTCGGCTGTTAACCGAAAGGTGAGAGGTTCGATCCCTCCCGGGAGAGGTGTGTCAGTTTTTTCTTTGCGCTTACAGCTATTGAGAAATGTTCCGACGGTGGTGTCTGTGGAGCACTACTGTCTCCATGGCGCATTTGGCTAGCGTGATCGGCTATTTACCGAAAGGTTGGAGGTTCGAGCCCTCCCGGGAGCGGAGTGTTGCTTTTTTTGCGCTGATAGTTTCGGCGAAATGTTCTGACGGTGGTGAGTGTGGAGCACGACTGTCTCTATGGCGCATTTGGCTAGCGTGATCGGCTATTTACCGAAAGGTTGGAGGTTCGAGCCCTCCTGGGAGTGGTGTGTCGCTTTTTTTCTTTACGCTGATGGCTTTGGAGAAATGTTCCCACGTTGGTGAAAGTGGAGCATGAGTATCTCCGTGGCGCGATTGGCTAGCGCGTTCGGCTGTTAACCAAAATGTTGGAGGTTAGAGCCCTCCCGAGAGCGGTGTGTCTCTTTTTTTTCGTCGCGCTGATAGCTTTGGGAGAAATGTTCTGACTGTGGTGAGTGTGGGAATGACTGTCTCCGTAGCGCAATTGGCTAGCGCGTTCTGCTGTTAACCGAAAGGTTGGAGGTTCGAGCCCTCCCGGGGGCGGTGTGTCGCTTTTTTTCTTTGTGCTGATAGCTTTGAAGGAATGTTCTGACTGTGGTGAGAGTGGAGGAAGACATTCTCAGAGCGCAATTGGTAACGGCGATCGGCTGTTAACCGAAAGGTTGGAGGTTTCAGCCCTCCTGGGAGCGGTGTGTCGCTTTTTTGATTTGCGCTTATAGCTTTGGAGAAATGTTCTGACAGTGGTGAGAGTGGAGCACGACTGTCGCCATGGCACACTTGGCTAGCGCGTCGGTGGTTAACCGAAATGTTCGAGGTTCGAGCCCTCCCGGGAGAGGTGTGTCGCTTTTTTTCTCTGCGCTGATAGCTTTGGAGAGATGTTCTGACCATAGTGAGAGTGGAGCACGACTATCCCCGTGGCGCTGTTAGTTAGCGCGACTCGCTCTTAACCAAAAGGATGGAGCTTCGAGCCCTACCGGGAGTGGTGTGTCACTTTGTTCTTTGCGATGATAGCTTTGGAGAAATGTTCTGACGATGGTGAGAGTGGAGCACGACTGTCTCCGTGGCATAATTGGCTAGCACAATCGGTTGTTAACCGAAAGGTTAAAGGTTCGAGCCCACTCGGGAGAGGTGTGTCGCTTTTTACTTTGCGCTGACAGCTATGGAGAAATGTTCCGACGGTGGTGAGTGTGGAGCACGACTGTCTCCATGGCGCATTTGGCTAGCACGATCGGCCATTTACCGAAGGGTTGGAGGTTCGAGCCCTCCCGGGAGCGGTGTGTCGCTTTTTTTCTTTGCGCTGATAGCTTTGTAGAAATGTTCTGACGCTGGTGAGAGTGGAGCACGAGTTTCTTCGTGGCGCAATTGGCTAGCGCGTGCGGCTGTTAACCGAAAGGTTGGAGGTTCGAGCAATCCCCGGGGCGGTGGGTCGCTTTTTTTGTACTGATAGCTTTAGAGAAATGTTCTGATTGTGGTGAGAGTGGAGCACGACTGTCTCTGTCGCATGTTTGGCTAGCGCAATCGGCTGTTAACCGAAAGGTGAGAGGTTCGAGCCCTCCCGGGAGAGGTGTGTCGCTTTTTTTTGCGCTGACAGCTAGGAAGAAATGTTCCGACGGTGGTGAGTGTGGAGCACGACTGTCTTCATGGCGCATTTGGCTAGCGCGATCGGCTATTTACCGAAATGTTGGAGGTTCGAGCCCTCCCGGGAGCGGAGTGTTGCTTTTTTGCGCTGATAGTTTCGGCGAAATGTTCTGACGGTGGTGAGTGTGGAGCACGACTGTCTCTATGGCGCATTTGGCTAGCGTGATCGGCTATTTACCGAAAGGTTGGAGGTTCGAGCCCTCCCGGGAGTGGAGTGTTGCTTTTTTGCGCTGAAAGCTTTGGAGAAATGTTCTGACGGTGGTGAGAGTGGAGCACGAGTTTCTCCGTGGCGCAATCAGCTAGCGCGTGCGACTGTTCACCGAAAGGTTGGAGGTTCGAGCCCCCCCGGGGCGGTGTGTTGCTTTTTTTCTTTGTACTGATAGCTTTGGAGTAATGTTCTGAACGTGGTGAGAGTGGAGCACGACTGTCTCTGTTGCATATTTGGCTAGCGCAGTCGGCTGTTAACCGAAAGGGGAGAGGTTCGATCCCTCCCGGGAGAGGTGTGTCACTTTTTTCTTTGCGCTTACAGCTATTGAGAAATGTTCCGACGGTGGTGAGTGTGGAGCACGACTGTCTCCATGGCGCATTTGGCTAGCGTGATCGGCTATTTACCGAAAGGTTGGAGGTTCGAGCCCCCCCGGGAGTGGAGTGTTGCTTTTTTGCGGTGAAAGCTTTGGAGAAATGTTCTGACGGTGGTTAGAGTGAGCACGAGTTTCTCCGTAGCGCATTGGCTAGCGCGTTTGACTGTTACCCGAAAGGTGGGAGGTTCGAGCCCTCGCTGGGGCGGCGTGTCGCTTTTTTTCTTTGTACTGATAGCTTTGGAGAAATGTTCTGAACGTGGTGAGAGTCGAGCTCGTCTGTCCCCGTGGCGCAATTAGCTAGCGCGTTCAGCTGTTAACCGAAAGGTTGGAGGTTCGAGCTCTCCTAGGAGCGGTGTGTCGCTTTTTTTTCTTTGCGCTGATAGCTTTGAAGAAATTTTATGACGGTGGTGAGAGTGGAGCACGAGTTTCTCCGTGGCGCAAAGGGCTAGCGTGTTCGGCTGTTTACCGAAAGGTTGGAGGTTCAAGCCCTCCGGGAGCGGTGTGTTACATTATTTCATTGCGCTGATACCTTTGGAGAAATTCTCTGACCGTAGTGAGAGTGGAGCACGACTGTCTCCGTGGAGCAATAGGCTAGCGCGTTCGGCTGTTAACCGAAAGGTTGGAAGTTCGAGCCCTCCTGGGAGTGGTGTGTCGCTTTTTTTCTTTACGCTGATGGCTTTGGAGAAATGTTCCCACGTTGGTGAAAGTGGAGCATGAGTATCTCCGTGGCGCGATTGGCTAGCGCGTTCGGCTGTTAACCAAAATGTTGGAGGTTAGAGCCCTCCCGAGAGTGGTGTGTCTCTTTTTTTTCGTCGCGCTGATAGCTTTGGAGAAATGTTCTGACTGTGGTGAGTGTGGGAATGACTGTCTCCGTAGCGCAATTGGCTAGCGCGTTCTGCTGTTAACCGAAAGGTTGGAGGTTCGAGCCCTCCCGGGGGCGGTGTGTCGCTTTTTTTCTTTGTGCTGATAGCTTTGAAGGAATGTTCTGACTGTGGTGAGAGTGGAGGAAGACTTTCTCAGAGCGCAATTGGTAACGCGATCGGCTGTTAACCGAAAGGTTGGAGGTTTCAGCCCTCCTGGGAGCGGTGTGTCGCTTTTTTTATTTGCGCTTATAGCTTTGGAGAAATGTTCTGACAGTGGTGAGAGTGGAGCACGACTGTCGCCATGGCACACTGGGCTAGCGCGTCAGTGGTTAACCGAAATGTTCGAGGTTCGAGCCCTCCCGGGAGAGGTGTGTCGCTTTTTTTTCTCTGCGCTGATAGCTTTGGAGAGATGTTCTGACCATAGTGAGAGTGGAGCACGACTATCCCCGTGGCGCTGTTAGCTAGCGCGACTCGCTCTTAACCAAAAGGATGGAGCTTCGAGCCCTACCGGGAGTGGTGTGTCACTTTGTTCTTTGCGATGATAGCTTTGGAGAAATGTTCTGACGATGGTGAGAGTGGAGCACGACTGTCTCCGCGGCATAATTGGCTAGCGCGATCGGCCATTTACCGAAGGGTTGGAGGTTCGAGCCCTCCCGGGAGCGGTGTGTCGCTTTTTTTCTTTGCGCTGATAGCTTTGGAGTAATGTTCTGACGGTGGTGAGAGTGGAGCATGAGTTTCTTCGTGGCGCAATCGGCTAGCGCGTGCGGCTGTTAACCGACAGGTTGGAGGTTCGAGCAATCCCCGGGGACGGTGGGTCGCTTTTTTTTCTTTGTACTGATAGCTTTGGAGAAATGTTCTGAACGTGCTGAGAGTGGAGCACGACTGTCTCTGTCGCATGTTTGGCTAGCGCAATCGGCTGTTAACCGAAAGGTGAGAGGTTCGAGCCCTCGCGGGAGAGGTGTGTCGCTTTTTTCTTTGCGCTGACAGCTATGAAGAAATGTTCCGACGGTGGTGAGTGTGGAGCACGACTGTCTCCATGGCGCAATTGGCTAGCGCGATCGGCTATTTACCGAAAAGTTGGAGGTTCAAGCCCTCCCGGGAGCGGAGTGTTGCTTTTTTTTGCGCTGATAGTTTCGGCGAAATGTTCTGACGGTGGTGAGAGTGGAGCACGAGTTTCTCCGTAGCGCAATTGGCTAGCGCGTTTGGCTGTTAACCGAAAGGTTGGAGGTTCGAGCCCTCCCCGGGGCGGTGTGTCGCTTTTTTTCTTTGTACTGATAGCTTTGGAGAAATGCTCTGAACGTGGTGAAAGTGGAGCACGACTGTCCCCATGGCGCAATTAGCTAGCGCGTTCAGCTGTTAACCGAAAGGTTGGAGGTTCGAGCTCTCCCAGGAGCGGTGTGTTACATTTTTTCTTTGTGCTGATACCTTTGGAGAAATGCTCTGATCGTAGTGAGAGTGGAGCACAACTGTCTCGTTGCGCGATTGGCCAGCGCGCTCTGCTGTTAACCGAAAGGTTGGAGGCTCGAGCCCTCCCGCGAGCGGTGTGTCGCTTTTTTTTCTTTGTGTTGATAGCTTTGGAGAAATGTTTTGACCGTGATGAGAGTGGAGGAAAACTGTCTCTGTGCGCAATTGGTAACGCAATCGGCTGTTAACCGAAAAATTGGAGGTTTGAGCCCTCCCGGGAGAGGTGTGTCGCTTTTTTGCTTTGCGCACATAGCTTTGGAGAAATGTTCTGACGGTGGTGAGAGTGGAACACGACTGTCTCCATGGCGCACTTGGCTAGCGCGCCTGTGGTTAACTGAAAGGTTCGAGGTTCGAGCCCTCCTGGGAGCGGTGTGTCGCTATTTTTTCTTTGCGCTGATAGCTTAGGAGAGATGTCCGGACGGTGGTGAGAGTGTAGCGCGACTGTCTCCGTGGCGCGATTGGCTAGCGCGATTGGCTGTTAACCGAAAGGTTAGAAGTTCGAGCCCTCCCGGGAGAGGTGTGTCGCTTTTTTTTTGCGCTGACAGCTATGGAGAATCGTTCCGACGGTGGTGAGTGTGGAGCACGACTGTCTCCATGGCGCGTTTGGCTAGCGCGATCGGCCATTTACCGAAAGGTTGGAGGTTCGAGCCCTCCCGGGAGCGGTGTGTCGCTTTTTTTCTTTGCGCTGATAGCTTTGGAGAAATGTTCTGACGGTGGTGAAAGTGGAGCACGAGTTTCTTCGTGGCGCAATTGGCTAGCGCGTGCGGCTGTTAACCGAAAGGTTGGAGGTTCAAGCAATCCCCGGGGTGGTGGGTCGCTTTTTTTTCTTTGTACTGATAGCTTTGGAGAAATGTTCTGAACGTGCTGAGAGTGGAGCACGACTGTTTCTGTCGCATGTTTGGCTAGCGCAATCGGCTGTTAAACGAAAGGTGAGAGGTTCGAGCCTTCCCGGGAGAGGTGTGTCGCTTTTTTCTTTGCGCTGACAGCTATGAAGAAATGTTCCGACGGTGGTGAGTGTGGAGCACGACTGTCTCCATGGCGCGATTGGCTAGCGCGATTGGCTGTTAACCGAAAGGTTAGAAGTTCGAGCCCTCCCGCGAGCGGTGTGTCACTTTTTTTTCTTTGTGCTGATAGCTTTGGAGAAATGTTTTGACCGTGGTGAGAGTGAAGGAAGACTGTCTCTGTGGGCAATTGGTAACGCGATCGGCTGTTAACCGAAAAATTGCAGGTTTGAGCCCTCACGGGAGAGGTGTGTCGCTTTTTTGCTTTGCGCACATAGCTTTGGAGAAATGTTCTGACGGTGGTGAGAGTGGAACACGACTGTCTCCATGGCGCACTTGGCTAGCGCGCCGGTGGTTAACTGAAAGGTTCGAGGTTCGAGCCCTCCTGGGAGCGGTGTGTCGCTATTTTTTCTTTGCGCTGATAGCTTTGGAGAGATGTTCTGAAGGTGGTGAGAGTGTAGCGCGACTGTCTCCGTGACGCAATTGGCTAGCGCGATTGGCTGTTAACCAAAATTTCGGAGGTTCGAACCCTCCCGGGAGCAGTGTGTCGCTTTTTTTTCTTTGCGCTGATAGCTTAGGAGAGATGTACAGACGGTGGTGAGAGTGTAGCGCGACTGTCTTCGTGGCGCAATTGGCTAGCGCGATTGGCTGTTAACCGAAAGGTTAGAAGTTCGAGCCCTCCCGGCAGAGGTGTGTCGCTTTTTTCTTTGCGCTGACAGCTATGGAGAATCGTTCCGACGGTGGTGAGTGTGGAGCACGACTGTCTCCGTGGCGCGTTTGGCTGGCGCGATCGGCTATTTACCGAACGGTTGGAGGTTCGAGCCCTCCCGCGAGTGGAGTGTCGCTTTTTTTCTTTGCGCTGATAGCTTTGGAAAAATGTTATGACGGTGGTGAGAGTGGAGCACGAGTTTCTCCGTGGCGCAAATGGCTAGCGAGTTCGGCTGTTAACCGAAAGATTGGAGGTTCGAGCCCTCCCGGTAGCGGTGTGCCACTTTTTTTCGCGCTGATAGCTTTGGAGAAAGGTTCTGAACGTGGTGAGAGTGAAGCACGACTGTCTCCGTGGCGCCATTGACTAGCGCGATCGGCTGTTAAGCGAAAGGTTGGAGGTTCGAGCTCTCGCAGGAGCGGTGTGTCGTTTTTTTTCTTTGCGCTGATAGCTTTGGAGAAATGTTCTGACGGTGGTGAAAGTGGTGCACGACTGTCTCCGTGGCTTAATCGGCTAGTGTTTCAGAAGGACCAGAGAGACCACATTACCGATACGTCTTCGGTTTATTTTTGAGAGAGCAAGAAAGAAAAAATTATGCAGAACGTTACCCTGGCTACTTCTTCTTTCTCGCCTCCAAGCTCCATCTTCCATCTGTTTTCTACATCTTCCCGCCGGCCAGATTCAACCGAAGCAACCTTCGAGCGAATACAACAGTTGAATCGGCATCTTGACTAATTTTCCTTCAGGTGTACGAAGCAAGCATGTTCTCCCTGGTCCATCCTTGCCTGGGAAAGTCTTTTCGACCTTGCAGAGTTTCCACTGAGTTCTTTTTTGCGCTTCTTCAAGCAGAAGTACATCTTCTCATTGTACATTTGTGTGACGCTCTGTTTTTCTGCTGGCACACTTAAGCTCCCTCAGGTACTCATTTTTCCATCTGGTCCACCATGTTATCATTGCCCGTTTTCTTGCACTCCAGTAATCCAGCAAAATTTATTCTCCGAGTCTGTTTTCTTCCTGCTTGTTCATTGTTTGCCTGCCTCCTGTAACATCCGCCGGTGTGATGGGTTGTGGCTCGTTAGGATCGTCATACACATAACAGGCCGGTTGTTAAGTACTGCTTCTGCTTCAACAACCACAGTCCGTCGTTCTTCTTCATTCAAAAGTCGAGCACCTATACTTTTTGCCATGGATGTCCTAAAGCTTCTGATCAGTCCCTTAAAATCCTCCCCACCTTGGAGCTAACTCTACAATAAACTTTCATTTTATTTTCAGGTTACTGGTATACTGTTGAACCCTTTCATCTTCCATCTTTAATATCTTGTTCATCTCTTTCTCAGATTTCTTGAATGCTCTTGCATTATCACTGTAAATAGTTGTACAAAATCCTCTTCTAACTACGAATCTTCGGAATGCTTGTATAAACGCTTCTAATGACATCCTCTTGACCAACTCCAGTTGTATGGCTCTTGTTAGTGCACACGTAAATATCACAATGTAAAACTTTGTAACTTTATCGCCTTTCTCCTCTCGAGCATTTAGCGGTCCAGCAAAGTCTATAGCAACTGTGTCGAATAGCCTCGTCTGTGTTATCCTGTCAGCTAGTAGTGGTGGAATTTGTTGTGCCATTGGTCTAGAATTTAATCTCCAACATGTGATGCATTTCTTCACCACATATTTCACCATCTGTCGGGCACGCAGAATCCAAAACTTCGTTCTTAGATGTGCCATTGTTGCCGCAACGCCACCGTGCATTGTTACTTGATGCGCGTTCAGAACTAGGAGTTCTGAAATGTGACTTTCTCTTGGTAAAATAATAGGGTGCTTCTCATCAAAGCTGAAATCACTCCATTGAAGCCTCCCTTTTACTCTCAGGACACCTTGATCACCTTCGAAGATGTTCGTGCCATACAGATTCATGTTGTCATATATTCGTGTCACTGCATTTTGTAGCGTTTTCTGCTCCTGCTTTATCAGCACAAACTCTGCCTTGTCCAATTCTTCTCCTGTCAGCGAACCTGTTTTTCTTTCTTTTCGTCGGTTTCCTATATGACGCATCACCCACGCGGTAACTGGTAACGCTATCTTGTATGATCCAAACCTGCTCACATCAATTATTTTTTCTTCACTCGTGGTGGTAGTTAAGCTTGCCACGGTCTTTTCTTCGTCTTTGTTTTCATCACTGTCCGATTCTTGCGTTATGTCATAATCAGGTCTTTGTTTTTCATTCTTGATCCACGTGGGGCCTTTCCACCATAATTCAATGTCCAGCAAACGTTTCATCTTCATCCCCCTTGTCATCAAATCCGAAGGATTTTGATCACTTTTAACATAACCCCATTGACTCTCATTGGACTTGCTCTTAATTTCTGCGGTGCGGTTGCGAACAAAGAGATCTTTAGTCTTGTTTGACTTTATCCAGCATAACACAATTTGAGAGTCAGTCCAGAAATCCACACTCCTCAGTTTCCTGATGAAATTCTCGGTTATATGACTGGCCAATCTGAAGGATATTGTGGCCGCCAACAACTCCAATCTTGCTAGTGTGATCTTTTTGATTGGAGCGACTCTACCCTTTGGAATGATTAAATTGGCTTCATTGCTTCCATCGGAGTATTCTGTTACAATGTATGCTGCTGCTCCATATGCCATTGGACTCGCATCGGAGAACACGTGTAGAGTCGATGCTTTCACTTCAGCTTGTCTGTTGTCATAGCATCTGTTAACGGTGAAGTCATCTAAGTGCTGAAGGTCCTCCGACCAGTCCTTCCAAGCTGATCTATGCTGGCTTGGTAACGGGTCATCTCATTTCAGTTTATCCATCCAAATTTTTTGCAGCAATATTTTTCTCTGACTGAAAATGTTGTCAAAAACCTAAAGGGTCATATAGCTTTGCCGTGTCCTGCAAAACCTGTCTCTTTGAGAGTTGTCTCATGTCCTTGTCATTTCGCCATGTAGTGTTGGGAAAGCTCAATACGTCGTCTAGGAAATTCCATTTCAGTCCCAAAATCTTGATTTGTCCCTCTTTTCTTATCCCTCGATCCAGATCCTCTTCTTCTTCTTCATAGAGTTTTCTTTACTCGGCGTCATTTGAAATCCAATTTCTTAAATTCATTTCCGCATAGCGAAAAATATCTCGTGCTTCTTTGTATATCTTTGTCGATGTCGAGTATTCGTCGGCTCCTAGTAAAACGTCTTCGACGTAGATTCCTTTTCGGAGTTGCGCCACAACTGCAGGATATTTTTCTTCGAATTTATCCAAATGTCGATGAATCGTGGCCGCTAGAAGGAAGCTACTTGGTGTAGTTCCGAAAGTAACCCTTGTCAACCTCCAAGTTTTTATCTTCGGGGTTGCCCTGTCTTCACTGGGTATTCTTTCCCACCACATGAATCGCAGTGCGTCTCGGTCATTTTCATGTATCTTGATCTGCAAAAATGCTTTTTCCACGTCGGCTGACATAGCTATCTTGTGATGTCGAAAGTTCATCAGCAAGCTTGTGATGTCGGGGTTTCGGTTTGGCCCCTTTTCCAAGTTGTCATTTAGGGATTCACCTGGATTCTGGCTTGACGATGCGTCAAAGACGATCCGTATTTTTGTCGTTGTTCGGTCCTTCTTAATTACTGCTTGATGCGGCTTGTAGCATACAAATTTGTTCTGTATATCAAATCCAGCATCTTCTTCGACGTTTTCTGCTATTTCTTGCTCAAAGTACTCTCGAATAGCTTTGTCATAGGCTAGGAGTTCATCTTTACACTTGCATAATTTTTTGGTCACCTGGTTAAGCCTATTCTCGGCAATGGTGGTGTTGTCGTCCAATGTCACGTTTTCCTTCCATGGTAGCCGCACTTGGTATCTTCCTGCCTTGAGCTCCATTGTTTGTCGAACGTAGTCTAGCACATGTTCATCGCTCAACTTTATTGCTAATTTCTCCTTGAATGCCCATGTTTTCCAAGTCCCAAAATCTCTGCAGTTCGTTCGCAGTCGTGTCCGACTTGGCACTGACCTTGAGTACCACAACCGTCGATGATTTCATCGGCACACAATGAAGTCCTACAGGACCTTGAATTGTCCATCCCAATGTTGTTTTTATTGCCATTACTTTAGGATGAATCTCGCAAAAGCGACCAGTGACGACAGTCCAGTAATATTCTGCTCCAAATAATATAGAAGTTTCCATACTTTTTCTTTCTTTGTGCGTCTTCTGGTTGTCATCAGCCAAACGAATTCCCATCGATCTTGCTCTTTCGTGTATTGTCAACGGTGGCGATGGTAGCACGTCACAGGATATCACTTCTATCTCCAGTGCCTTAATTGTGACTGGCTCCGAGATGGGATGCTTCTTCACGCTGACCTCGACGACTTTCATGTCTAGTTCCATCTCTCCTCCTCCAAATGATCCTACAGTAATACTTTCGGGTCTTTTTACCTTGCATGCTTGTTTTCTTGCCAATATTTTGAGGATGAATGTCCTCTGGCTCCCGTTGTTCAGAAGAATTCATGCGTAGCACCTGCTGTCTTCTCCCTCCGTCCACGAAAAGGCTGTCTGCAGTAGTATGCACTTGTGCTCATCAGACTGCTGCGCGTGCATGTTGTAGGACTTGCTGGTGTCTAACCGGTCAGGTTGCGTGCTTTTACGCACTTGCTCAACATCACCGCTTTGCTGCTGTGCTGACTTTCCTGCAAGCGTACGTGGTCGATACATGGATGTCGCGTGCCTTCCCTTGCATGTTTTGCAGCGTACGTTAGCACGGCATATCTTCGCCGTGTGGTGAGGTCTGGTGAATCTGAAGCACCTTCGTTCCCGTTGTAAGGCTTCTTTCTTCTGTTGCATACTAATGCTTCTTCTGCAATCTTCCGTGTAGTGTCCAGTTATCTCACAGAAGATGCATTTTTAATCGATATGCTTTGAAGCGTAGAAGTTCTAGTCCGCCTCATAATGTGCGGTGACTGGGTCACGCCGTATTTTTCCTCTCGAGTTTCTTCTCTGCTGCGTATATATATGTTGAAAAACCACATAATTTCTTTCAAACTGCTCGTGATGTCTCTTGACGCTGAGTCCGATTCCGTAGTTGCTGGTCTGTTGTCACCTTTCTTTAACTCCTTCATCTTCATCTCAATCCTCATATCCACCGGTAGCGCAGATTTTACAACAGGAGCTATCAATGTGGCGCAACTACCCATTTTCACTCCTAATGACTGCAATGCTCGTGTGTTCACTTGCAACTTTTGGAAGAGTTTCTTCAACCCATCTACATCTTTAGGACTCTTCACTGCTTCCAAGTTTGCAAGCTCTTTTATTTAGGTTTTTTTCAAATTATCTTCTCGTCCGAAGGTTTCTTTCAGGAGAGCGACTGCATGCTCGTAATTCTGATCAGAAAACTGCAAACCTTCTATGAGGGACGAAGCCTCCCCGCTCAGAGACGCCAGAAGGTAATTAAATTTTTGATTCTTCGGCATGTTCGCTCTGTTATGCACCGATGTCTCGAACTGATGCCAAAACCTTGGCCATGCTGTTTTTTCCCATCAAACTTGATCATCTCAAGACGTGGCAACTTGACAAGCTCTTGCGTCTCCGAGACTTGGTTAGTACCTTGCACTGAACTCGCCTGTTCTGTGACTATTCTCGTAGTCAGTTGCGTCGCTTTTTCAAACTCGCGTAACCGCTCCTCAAATTTTGTCGTTGCAGCGACGATCTTCATCTCATAATGCAAAACTCTTTCAAGTTCTGCCTCCACGTCGTCTTCTTCAATAAACGGTTCTATCTGTTCGTTAACTTGTCTTAGCGTCTGTGACCCGCTCTTCATCTGGTTCAGAAGCGTCATAAGTTGCGCTCGATCGGCGTCTTCTTCTATCTTCTTATAGATTTCGCTCGTAAGCGTCATCATATTTGCTCGAAGCGTCTTCCGCTTCTTCGATAGACCTTTTTATTCATGCCTAAAACGTGTTGAAAGAGTTCTTGCCTTTTTATGTGCGTCTCCAACAGCCGTCGTACGTGGTCCTTCTCTCCACAGTTCGTCCTTAGCCAGACGCCGCTGCTTTGTTCTTCAACCCGTCGTGTCGAATGGGGTTGAAGTCTGTGCCTCTGTCTTCAGATCCTCCTGGTCACGGCATCATGTTTAAGAAGAACCAGAAAGACCCCAGGACCGATACGTCTTCGGTTTATTGTTGACAGAACAAGAAAAAAAATATGCAGAGCGTGACCCTGGCTACTTCTTCCTCGCCTCCGAGCTCCATCTTCCATCTGTTTTCTACAGCTAGTGCGATCGGATGGTAACTGAAAGGTTGGAGGTTCGAGCGCTCCCGGAAGCGGTATGTCACTTTATTTTTGCGCTGATACATTTGGAGAAACGCTCCGACCGTGGTGAGAGTGGAGCACGACTGTTTACGTGGCGCAGTTGGCTAGCGCGTTCGGCTGTTAACCAAAAGGTTGGAGGTTCGAGCCCACCCAAGAGCGATGTGTCTCCTTTTTTCTTCGCGCTGATAGCTTTGGAGAAATCTTCTGACCATGATGAGAGTGGGAATGGCTGTCTCCGTAGCGCAAATGGCTAGCGCGTTCTGCTGTTAACCGAAAGGTTGGTGGTTCGAGCCCTCCCGGGAGCGGTGTGTCGCTATTTTTTCTCTGTGCTGATAGCTTTGGAAAAATGTTCTGACCGTGGTAGCATTGGAGGACGACTGTCTCTGTGCGCAATTGGTAACGCGATCGGCTGTTAACCGAAAGGTTGCAGGTTTGAGCCCTCCCGGGAGCGATGTATCGCTTTTTTGCTTTTCGCTGATAGCTTTGGAGAAATGTTCTGACGGTGGTGAGAGCGGAACACGACTGTCTCCATGGCGCACTTGGCTAACGCGTCGGCGCTTAACTGAAAGGTGTGAGGTTCGAACCTTCCCGGGGGCGGTGTGTCGCTTTTTTTCTTTGTGCTGATAGCTTTGAAGGAATGTTCTGACTGTGGTGAGAGTGGAGGAAGAATTTCTCAGAGCGCAATTGGTAACGCGATCGGCTGTTAACCGAAAGGTTGGAGGTTTCAGCCCTCCTGGGAGCGGTGTGTCGCTTTTTGATTTGCGCTTATAGCTTTGGAGAAATGTTCTGACAGTGGTGAGAGTGGAGCACGACTGTCGCCATGGCACACTTGGCTAGCGCGTCGGTGGTTAACCGAAATGTTCGAGGTTCGAGCCCTCCCGCTAGAGGTGTGTCGCTTTTTTTTCTCTGCGCTGATAGCTTTGGAGAGATGTTCTGACCATAGTGAGAGTGGAGCACGACTATCCCCGTGGCGCTGTTAGTTAGCGCGACTCGCTCTTAACCAAAAGGATGGAGCTTCGAGCCCTACCGGGAGTGGTGTGTCACTTTGTTCTTTGCGATGATAGCTTTGGAGAAATGTTCTGACGATGGTGAGAGTGGAGCACGACTGTCTCCGTGGCATAATTGGCTAGCACAATCGGTTGTTAACCGAAAGGTTAAAGGTTCGAGCCCACTCGGGAGAGGTGTGTCGCTTTTTACTTTGCGCTGACAGCTATGGAGAAATGTTCCGACGGTGGTGAGTGTGGAGCACGACTGTCTCCATGGCGCATTTGGCTAGCACGATCGGCCATTTACCGAAGGGTTGGAGGTTCGAGCCCTCCCGGGAGCGGTGTGTCGCTTTTTTTCTTTGCGCTGATAGCTTTGTAGAAATGTTCTGACGCTGGTGAGAGTGGAGCACGAGTTTCTTCGTGGCGCAATTGGCTAGCGCGTGCGGCTGTTAACCGAAAGGTTGGAGGTTCGAGCAATCCCCGGGGCGGTGGGTCGCTTTTTTTGTACTGATAGCTTTAGAGAAATGTTCTGATTGTGGTGAGAGTGGAGCACGACTGTCTCTGTCGCATGTTTGGCTAGCGCAATCGGCTGTTAACCGAAAGGTGAGAGGTTCGAGCCCTCCCGGGAGAGGTGTGTCGCTTTTTTTTTTGCGCTGACAGCTAGGAAGAAATGTTCCGACGGTGGTGAGTGTGGAGCACGACTGTCTTCATGGCGCATTTGGCTAGCGCGATCGGCTATTTACCGAAATGTTGGAGGTTCGAGCCCTCCCGGGAGCGGAGTGTTGCTTTTTTGCGCTGATAGTTTCGGCGAAATGTTCTGACGGTGGTGAGTGTGGAGCACGACTGTCTCTATGGCGCATTTGGCTAGCGTGATCGGCTATTTACCGAAAGGTTGGAGGTTCGAGCCCTCCCGGGAGTGGAGTGTTGCTTTTTTTGCGCTGAAAGCTTTGGAGAAATGTTCTGACGGTGGTGAGAGTGGAGCACGAGTTTCTCCGTGGCGCAATCAGCTAGCGCGTGCGACTGTTCACCGAAAGGTTGGAGGTTCGAGCCCCCCCGGGGCGGTGTGTTGCTTTTTTTCTTTGTACTGATAGCTTTGGAGTAATGTTCTGAACGTGGTGAGAGTGGAGCACGACTGTCTCTGTTGCATATTTGGCTAGCGCAGTCGGCTGTTAACCGAAAGGGGAGAGGTTCGATCCCTCCCGGGAGAGGTGTGTCAATTTTTTCTTTGCGCTTACAGCTATTGAGAAATGTTCCGACGGTGGTGAGTGTGGAGCACGACTGTCTCCATGGCGCATTTGGCTAGCGTGATCGGCTATTTACCGAAAGGTTGGAGGTTCGAGCCCCCCGGGAGTGGAGTGTTGCTTTTTTGCGGTGAAAGCTTTGCAGAAATGTTCTGACGGTGGTTAGAGTGAGCACGAGTTTCTCCGTAGCGCAATTGGCTAGCGCGTTTGACTGTTACCCGAAAGGTGGGAGGTTCGAGCCCTCGCTGGGGCGGCGTGTCGCTTTTTTTCTTTGTACTGATAGCTTTGGAGAAATGTTCTGAACGTGGTGAGAGTCGAGCTCGTCTGTCCCCGTGGCGCAATTAGCTAGCGCGTTCAGCTGTTAACCGAAAGGTTGGAGGTTCGAGCTCTCCTAGGAGCGGTGTGTCGCTTTTTTTTCTTTGCGCTGATAGCTTTGAAGAAATTTTATGACGGTGGTGAGAGTGGAGCACGAGTTTCTCCGTGGCGCAAAGGGCTAGTGTGTTCGGCTGTTTACCGAAAGGTTGGAGGTTCAAGCCCTCCGGGAGCGGTGTGTTACATTATTTCATTGCGCTGATACCTTTGGAGAAATTCTCTGACCGTAGTGAGAGTGGAGCACGACTGTCTCCGTGGAGCAATAGGCTAGCGCGTTCGGCTGTTAACCGAAAGGTTGGAAGTTCGAGCCCTCCTGGGAATGGTGTGTCGCTTTTTTTCTTTACGCTGATGGCTTTGGAGAAATGTTCCCACGTTGGTGAAAGTGGAGCATGAGTATCTCCGTGGCGCGATTGGCTAGCGCGTTCGGCTGTTAACCAAAATGTTGGAGGTTAGAGCCCTCCCGAGAGTGGTGTGTCTCTTTTTTTTCGTCGTGCTGATAGCTTTGGAGAAATGTTCTGACTGTGATGAGTGTGGGAATGACTGTCTCCGTGGCGCTGTTAGCTAGCGCGACTCGCTCTTAACCAAAAGGATGGAGCTTCGAGCCCTACCGGGAGTGGTGTGTCACTTTGTTCTTTGCGATGATAGCTTTGGAGAAATGTTCTGACGATGGTGAGAGTGGAGCACGACTGTCTCCGCGGCATAATTGGCTAGCGCGATCGGCCATTTACCGAAGGGTTGGAGGTTCGAGCCCTCCCGGGAGCGGTGTGTCGCTTTTTTTCTTTGCGCTGATAGCTTTGGAGTAATGTTCTGACGGTGGTGAGAGTGGAGCATGAGTTTCTTCGTGGCGCAATCGGCTAGCGCGTGCGGCTGTTAACCGACAGGTTGGAGGTTCGAGCAATCCCCGGGGCGGTGGGTCGCTTTTTTTTCTTTGTACTGATAGCTTTGGAGAAATGTTCTGAACGTGCTGAGAGTGGAGCACGACTGTCTCTGTCACATGTTTGGCTAGCGCAATCGGCTGTTAACCGAAAGGTGAGAGGTTCGAGCCCTCCCGGGAGAGGTGTGTCGCTTTTTTCTTTGCGCTGACAGCTATGAAGAAATGTTCCGACGGTGGTGAGAGTGGAGCACGAGTTTCTCCGTAGCGCAATTGGCTAGCGCGTTTGGCTGTTAACCGAAAGGTTGGAGGTTCGAGCCCTCCCCGGGGCGGTGTGTCGCTCTTTTTCTTTGTACTGATAGCTTTGGAGAAATGCTCTGAACGTGGTGAAAGTGGAGCACGACTGTCCCCATGGCGCAATTAGCTAGCGCGTTCAGCTGTTAACCGAAAGGTTGGAGGTTCGAGCTCTCCCAGGAGCGGTGTGTTACATTTTTTCTTTGTGCTGATACCTTTGGAGAAATGCTCTGATCGTAGTGAGAGTGGAGCACAACTGTCTCGTTGCGCGATTGGCCAGCGCGCTCTGCTGTTAACCGAAAGGTTGGAGGCTCGAGCCCTCCCGCGAGCGGTGTGTCGCTTTTTTTTCTTTGTGTTGATAGCTTTGGAGAAATGTTTTGACCATGATGAGAGTGGAGGAAAACTGTCTCTGTGCGCAATTGGTAACGCAATCGGCTGTTAACCGAAAAATTGGAGGTTTGAGCCCTCCCGGGAGAGGTGTGTCGCTTTTTTGCTTTGCGCACATAGCTTTGGAGAAATGTTCTGACGGTGGTGAGAGTGGAACACGACTGTCTCCATGGCGCACTTGGCTAGCGCGCCTGTGGTTAACTGAAAGGTTCGAGGTTCGAGCCCTCCTGGGAGCGGTGTGTCGCTATTTTTTCTTTGCGCTGATAGCTTAGGAGAGATGTCCGGACGGTGGTGAGAGTGTAGCGCGACTGTCTCCGTGGCGCGATTGGCTAGCGCGATTGGCTGTTAACCGAAAGGTTAGAAGTTCGAGCCCTCCCGGGAGAGGTGTGTCGCTTTTTTTTTGCGCTGACAGCTATGGAGAATCGTTCCGACGGTGGTGAGTGTGGAGCACGACTGTCTCCATGGCGCGTTTGGCTAGCGCGATCGGCCATTTACCGAAAGGTTGGAGGTTCGAGCCCTCCCGGGAGCGGTGTGTCGCTTTTTTTCTTTGCGCTGATAGCTTTGGAGAAATGTTCTGACGGTGGTGAAAGTGGAGCACGAGTTTCTTCGTGGCGCAATTGGCTAGCGCGTGCGGCTGTTAACCGAAAGGTTGGAGGTTCAAGCAATCCCCGGGGTGGTGGGTCGCTTTTTTTTCTTTGTACTGATAGCTTTGGAGAAATGTTCTGAACGTGCTGAGAGTGGAGCACGACTGTTTCTGTCGCATGTTTGGCTAGCGCAATCGGCTGTTAAACGAAAGGTGAGAGGTTCGAGCCTTCCCGGGAGAGGTGTGTCGCTTTTTTCTTTGCGCTGACAGCTATGGAGAAATGTTCCGACTGTGGTGAGTGTTGAGCACGACTGTCTCCATGGCGCGATTGGCTAGCGCGATTGGCTCTTAACCGAAAGGTTAGAAGTTCGAGCCCTCCCGCGAGCGGTGTGTCACTTTTTTTCTTTGTGCTGATAGCTTTGGAGAAATGTTTTGACCGTGGTGAGAGTGAAGGAAGACTGTCTCTGTGGGCAATTGGTAACGCGATCGGCTGTTAACCGAAAAATTGCAGGTTTGAGCCCTCACGGGAGAGGTGTGTCGCTTTTTTGCTTTGCGCACATAGCTTTGGAGAAATGTTCTGACGGTGGTGAGAGTGGAACACGACTGTCTCCATGGCGCACTTGGCTAGCGCGCCGGTGGTTAACTGAAAGGTTCGAGGTTCGAGCCCTCCTGGGAGCGGTGTGTCGCTATTTTTTCTTTGCGCTGATAGCTTTGGAGAGATGTTCTGAAGGTGGTGAGAGTGTAGCGCGACTGTCTCCGTGACGCAATTGGCTAGCGCGATTGGCTGTTAACCAAAATTTCGGAGGTTCGAACCCTCCCGGGAGCAGTGTGTCGCTTTTTTTTCTTTGCGCTGATAGCTTAGGAGAGATGTACAGACGGTGGTGAGAGTGTAGCGCGACTGTCTTCGTGGCGCAATTGGCTAGCGCGATTGGCTGTTAACCGAAAGGTTAGAAGTTCGAGCCCTCCCGGCAGAGGTGTGTCGCTTTTTTCTTTGCGCTGACAGCTATGGAGAATCGTTCCGACGGTGGTGAGTGTGGAGCACGACTGTCTCCGTGGCGCGTTTGGCTGGCGCGATCGGCTATTTACCGAACGGTTGGAGGTTCGAGCCCTCCCGCGAGTGGAGTGTCGCTTTTTTTC